>JAJHUR010001760.1:0-12304 GCA_027495735.1 Lutjanus campechanus | reverse complement strand
TTATTGTAAAGCCCAAACTGCAGATCTGGTCGTTATTGATAGTTTACAGGAACAGGTGAGCTCCAACACCATCAAGACAGATGTTTTTAATATCTGATCAGAATCATTTTATGGACCTATAAGAGTGAAAGTGTGCATGATTTTGATGATCCAACTTACAGGAATTCATCAGTAATCAGATCAAGTACTACTACGACATTTTCCACGGATACTGGATGGGATTGTATGAAACTGGTGACAAGGACTGGTTTTGGATTGATGGACGTAATGACACTCTCAGGTAAGAAACGAACATCTGGCAGCTCTCAATTGACAAACACAAGATGAAACCAAATTTGTTAGCTCTGCAACAAGCCTGTTTTTTATAAACTTGGAATATATGAGAAGCTGTTCAGAAACATGACGCGTGGAGCAGGGCAGTGAACTTCCTACAACCTACAGCCAACCTAAAAGAGTGATCTGACCAACACAGTATGCATTCTTGGACCATGTTAAACTTTGATTATGGCATGCATGCGCCATGGCATCATTTTGATTAAGCTTATGCATTGTCACAACATTTATTTCTGTTCAGAGTCGCATTAATTTTTTTGTCAAGATCTAGTATTGATGGGAGAGTCGGACGGCTGCGTAAAGTCGTCTCCAGCACATCCCAAAGATTCTCAGTGGGGTTAAGGTCTGGACTCTGGTGTCTCATGCTCCCTGAACCACTCTTTCACAATTTGAGCCCCATGAATCCTGACATTGTCATCTTGGAATATACCCGTGTCATCAGGGTAGAAAAAAAAAATCTGCTCATTCAGTAAATTCAGGTAGTGAGCTGACCTCATTTTTTGAGCTCATAATGCTGGTGAACCTCAAGCTGACCAAGTGAAGCAACCACAGATCATAACACTGACCATACATCGGCTTTTATGACAGGCACTAGGCATGATGGAAGCATCACTTCATCCACCTCTCTTCTTACCCTGATGCCCCCATCACTCTGCAACAGGGTCAATCTGGACTCATCAGACCTTTTTCCATCACAGTCCAATCTTTATGCTCCCTAGCAAATTGAAGCCTTTATTTCTGATTAGCCTCACCGATAAGTGCTTTTCTTAAGGCTACACAGACGTTTAGTCCCAATCATTTGGGTTCTCTTTGCATTGTGCGTGAGGAAATGATCTTACTTTCACTATTAAACATAGCTCTGATTTCTACTGTTCATTTTTTAAGAATTGATTTCAGATAAATAAATTACTGTTCTACCTGGATAAATGAAAATTTTTTACACATTTTATCCTCAGTACATTTGTGTCTTAACTGCTTTTTTCATTTGCCACACTTTATTTATTCTCTTTTATTAGTTGAATTAGCAGCAGTAGTTTTATTAAGGCTATTCATGTTCTGTGACTGAAGGTACTGGATCGAGGGCGGACGTGGCAGACATGGTCCATATGTGCTGGTGATGGCTGATACGAATGCTACGGCCAGCTGGAACCCAGCAGCACATAACATGAGGAACAGATTCATCTGTGAGAGTAATGTTCTCATCAAGTCTAATTAGTTTGTGCTTCTTATGATGATCCAGAATTCAAAATCTTCTAAAACCCAAAGATATTCGAAAAGCAAGAAATCTCCATATTTGAGAGGCTGAAAAGTGAACAGTTTACATGAAAATTACTACTGACTTTTCCTTCTTTTTTTTATTTTTATTTTTATCCTGTCTGTTTTTTGAGCTGCGTCAATAGCATAATTTGTGCTACATAAAGATTATTATTTTCTTTTTTTTTTTTTCCAGAAGTAATAGGCTGTAAAGATAGGTATTTATTTTGTATCATAAAGATGGTGTTATCATATGCAAAATAATAATAAGTATAAGTATGTACACTTATTTGTTCACTCTACCGAAGTCATCAGTGTAAAATTCCACAAAAACTATGAAACATGTGCTGTTATTTAATGAGGTAATTGTACATTATGTAACACTGCATGTATTCAAGACATCAGTTGAGTCCCGTCCGTTGTAATCCACTGACACTGACACAAGATGCTCACAAACTTTTTGTCCTTCCTCTTCATGATTTCTCCATTTCAGGTTTTAGAAAGTTAAAAGTTCAGAAAGTTAAGATATTTGTGGAGAAGAAAAGAACGAAGATAAGAAAATGTTCTGAGGTTATATCTATATTTTAGATGTGTTTCAAGAAAGAGTCAGATTCTGAGCTGCTCAAACAACTAAAGGGCAGACACACAAACAGCAGCTTCACATTTCACATGTTGACATATTAAGAATATTTTTGGAAGCAGTGTGGTGTGTCAGGAGACTGAATGTACTGTATTTGTTCAACAGTGTGACCTTTTTCAAACATGAATTATTCAAGGAAGTTTCACTCATTCAGAAATGTCCGTCAAGTTTGAGAAAAAAAGTTTGAAGTAATCACATAAAACACAGTACCTTTATTTTGTGTGATGTAAGGAGTGTTTCTTTGATCCTCTCTAACATGGACGGTAATAAATCGATAATCTGTGTATCTGAAACAATCACACGAGTTCAGTTTGATGTGTCATATCATTTAATTTACAAATAAAGTTAAGATTCTGGTGAAACATTTCATCTATCTTATGCGTACTTTTCTTGTCTTATGTCCATTCAATTAAAAAAGTGGCACAGTTGTCAAAGAAGTGACATTCATGATGCAGAAACTAGACTGAATTCTTGACATTTCATTTCCATTCTCCCCTAAGATACGTGTTCCCAATTAAAGGGGAAATTCAGCACTTTTCACGTGGTTGTCCAATCAGCGTTGATGGTTAATGTGGTTAACTGAAGCAATTAATTCCTCAGTGGTGCTATATTGACTAGGACAGAGTTCAGTTGCTTGCATAGCTGTTGCCAGCGGTGCTTCATGTACCAGGATGCAATGCGTGTGAACTTCCGACACCTATGTTGTCACTTATAGGTATTAGTTTGATCAAAACATAGCATTGGGTGACAAAAATACTCATCTGGCATGTTTCCTGGCTATCCAGAGGTGGAGACATCACAGTGACATCACTGGATGCATGAAAAACAACATTTTGCAGCAGGAAAACTCAGATACAATATGTCAAAAATACCAGGATGCTTTTCAGACTATTCTGACCCACAATCCTTTGTGACAGGTGTATGAGCAAGAGGGTTAAAGTACAAGGTGCGATGTTTTGAGGAACCAGTATGTCCTAATTGTATGCAAACTGCATGCAAAAGTTTGTAATCTGTATGGGCATGCACCAAAAGTAAAAAAGAAAAAGTATGCAGACTGGAATGCAGGGTAAGATTTCTCCATAAATTAGCACACAATGAGGAAATTAATGCTTCAATTGACTAAATTTTTCACCAGCAATGATTGGACATCCATATTAAAAGTGACAAATTTTCCCTTAAAGGTGAAGCATCAAATTAAAACGCTTTAGGTTTCTAACCACCAACCTAAAGCTGGAAATCAGGCTCAACAGTCTTTCTCCAGAATTGCTAAATTGGCCGAGGACTCCCATCACAGGCTCGATTTTCTGAAGTCTGAAAACAGAGACAAGAGAAGGAGCAGAAGTCTAGCCCAGTCCATCAGACCACTTGCATTACATTATGCTTAAAGGCTACTGTGGAATTCTTTTTACACCAAAAGTAAACAGCTTACCCCAGCTGTGAGTGGCGAACACCGGCAACTTTAATTGGCACCAGCTCTAATTATTCCACATGGCCCAACCTACAAATGTCAACACTGACTTGATTTTTAAAAGGTAGGTTTGGGTGGCACCGTGTAGATTAGCAGAGAAAGTCAAGGATTTAACTGAAAGATCCATTGACTCCATTGTTTTCTCAAAAACTCTGCAAAAACTAAACTGTATAGCTAGATTCTTCAGCCACTTGAAAACCTGCAGATCAGAAAATACTGATTGAAAAATCTATTTGATATAAGTGAGGTTGTTTTAACAGGCAGAAGAGGCACAACTGTTGCATGTGATCATCTTGTTACTGATGTACTAATTAAAGATATTCTCAAATCAATGAAAAACATCTAAATTCATTTACAGATCCGTCAAATGAGAGAGCACGGCCGTCATTAAGTCCATGTTTGGCATATAAAAGCTGATTCAAGGTTAATTTCCCAAATCAGCAAAGACAACCCTGTTTATCAATGTTTTAAACCAGTTTTTCAAATGAATCAAATGCTACTCTTTGGACTTCTTCTTCTTTGGAGGAAGTGCCTCCTCATTTACATTGTCATCTATTGAGGATTTGTCCTTTTTACACTTTTTCCTTTTCTGCTTTAGTGGTGCTTCTTCTTCTGCAACTTCTGCTTTCTCTGCAGATTTGCTCTTCTTGGTTTTTGGAGCACAGTCCTGGAGCAGCTCTGATTGGCTGGATTCTGTATCATTACTCTCATCCTCAGCAAGTTCACTGCAGTGTTTGGAGGACTTCTTCTTTTTCTTCTTCTTTTTTGTGTCAGTGTGCAGCTCGGCAGTCTCCTCCCGACTCTCTGCTGCAGGTGAAGGTACTCCTTCTTCATTCTGTTCTGCATCATTGTTTTTCTTCTTTTTATGTTTCCTCTTTGTTTTGTGAGAAAGGTCCGCTTCACCATTTTCTACACAGATCACATTGACCTCAGTGGGAACCGCACTGTTTATTTCCTCAATGTCCTCACTGGCTTTCTTCTTTTTCTTCTTCTTGGGTTTAACATCTGTTTCGGGACTTTCAGACACTTCATCACCATTAAGCGCATTAACGCTCCCAGTGGATCGCTTCTTCTTTTTCATCTTTTTTCTCTGAGAGTCCCCAGCCGTCTCCTCCTCCTGCTCAGCTCTCTGCTCAGCTGACTGGGAGGTCGGTGGAGTCGCTGTGACACAAACTGGTGAAGAACTTCCTGATTGGCTCTTTTTGCCATACTTAGCCATGAATTCAGCCTCCTGCTGCTCCAGCCTGGCTAACTTAGCGCTCATAGTCAAGCCATGCCTGGCTCCTCTATAGAAAGACAACAGACATCAGAAATTAGATCCCTTTTTCCTAAATGTACTCGTACCGACTCTGCCTCACTTTCTTTTAAGACAATTAATGCCTTTACTGTCACAGCATGGTCATGTTACACCTTAAAACACACAAACTCTGGCGCATTTCAGCATCAAGCCTTTGTCAGGGAATCAGCAAATGTAGTTTTCGACTCCTCTAACCCTGCTCGTTTGTTATAAGGCCTAAGAACAAAAGAACACTTGGCATATAAATTTGTACTAAAAAGTTGCAAGAGAACTCCTGCACACTGCCAGTTTGTGAGGGCTGCAACTAACCATTATTGTCATAGTTGACAAATCTGTCGGATTACAGTAAGATTACTCTCCGTCTTATAAAGCAGTAAAGAAACCAGGAAATATTCACACTGAAAAAGATCAGAGAATTTAGATTTTTCTTCTGCTGGTTTTTGTTGTAGGAGTTTGTTTGCGTTGGTTCACTTATTCAAATGTCTGTTTATTTATCTGACAGTTGCCATATGGCGCACAATGAATTTCCAAAAGGACTAATAAATATATCTATCTA
The DNA here is from genome assembly GCA_027495735.1 of Lutjanus campechanus. Classification (NCBI taxonomy): domain Eukaryota; kingdom Metazoa; phylum Chordata; class Actinopteri; order Lutjaniformes; family Lutjanidae; genus Lutjanus; species Lutjanus campechanus. The sequence goes on along the minus strand of JAJHUR010001760.1, from coordinate 6,756 downwards.
TTGTAAATGTATCCCAAAATGCTTACATGGGTAAACAGTTTAAACTGCATTCTAAAAAAATATATCAATATTACAAAAATGTTTATGTTTTATTCCCAAATATTGCAGTGTAATGTAATTTAGCCCATAGTGATACCATTCATCAGTGTGTACATAAGTTAAACAACAACAATCAAATTTACTACAGGCAACAAGAAATGATGGCAGTAAAAATGCACATATTCAACAGGTTACAACATTTAAGGTCTAATAAGACCATGTTGTGACAATAAAGGCATTTTAATTGTTTTTAAAAAGAGTGCATTGAAGGTTTTTTTGCATGTTTAGTGTACTCACTTCCCTCTCTAAAGAGCACCACAAACAAACTCATTCTGAGCTCATGAAACATTTTTTGCTATTACAAAACATTCAATCATTGTTTGCTTTGTGATTTTTTTTTGTAATGAACTTACTTGTGAGCCGTGCGCCCTCCACAGGCCTTCATTAGATCAGCATCAGAAAGCCTGTCGAGCATCAATGATTAACTTCAGTTATATAGTATTGTTATTGTTAATGGTGTCACAAAGTGCTTTTTGCAGATAAATCAAAGTGATTGAACAATAAAATTGTAATGGTGCTAATTAAAAGCAGACTGATCATAAAGGGAAAAAAGCGACAGTATATCAAGAATGAGTGCTCTGCAGCTTTTGAGAAAATTCTAAACGAAGGCTGCATCAGATGAAGTTCTTACTTGTTGGTGCTGGAGAGATCCAGTCTCTGGTCCTCCTCGTCTGAGCTGCTGCTGCTGCTGCTGCTGTCGTCTGAGTTGGAAGACTTTGGTTCTGGCTGCTCCTGACCAGAGAACAGTGTGGCCGACTGAGAGAGAAGCACAGAAAATCAAAACAAATATAGTGACAGCACCATCCAAATATTCAAAATTTAACCATATTTAATCTGTGTTACTGTGACATCTTTATTCATTGTATGTCGCTCAAGTTTAGCCTAATAGTTTGTATCAGATTACTCTTGTTTTCTGATATGTTATCCAGTGATTTCGGACCATTGTGACCATTTCGGACCGATAGTGATACTGAATGTCGGATTAAGACATCCCCAAGAGATTCATTATCAAACATAGACTGAGAGTTAGCCAATACATGAGAATGAAATTTAAAAATTACCTTGACAAAGCATCCATAAAGTTTGGCTTTATCCAGCGCGGCTTTCCGTGGCTTTTTATTGGAGATCATCCCATCCTCTTCATCTTCCTCCACCGTCTTCTTCAGCTGAATACCGCTCTGGATCACACAGAAAACCAGAAACTATTTGACCTTCAGTCAAAGACCGAACCAGCTGATTTCACTCATTAACAACCGAGAAGTAACTAATCAGTATCATCAGCTGCTGGTAAAAATCTGTTTTCAGTTGAAAGTGACTGAAAAGTTAGTTTAATGTTAACTTTAGTTCAGATTTTGAGGATCTAAATGTAGCTTTCATATTTGCTGCAAATTTGTAGCTTTGAGCCACCAAGCTGCTCCTGAAAATATTCACACACTGAACCGACAAAGTAGCTAAATACAGCTGCATTCACAAGTGGAGGAGGTGAATCAGTGAGTGTTGAGATTTCGCAGTCATGAATCAGCGGGTAACCTTTGCAAATGTCTGACTAATAAAGCTGAATATCACAGGTTATTAAAGAGTGCAGCAGGAGAACCCAGAAAATTATGTTATTAACACTTTTCATGTCCTCGTCTTGAAGTCATTGAGTTTTTTTTAATGGGTTTTTGGTTAGAAGCCTGAAATAAGGTCTGTGATTAACACAGAAGCTTAAGAGATTTTTGCATTTTGTTCTATGACATGAAATAAATTAGTAAATAAACCAGTTGTGAATTTTGAAGCTGTATTATGTGTATTTTTACGTGTAAAAGGCAGTTGGTAACGAATGGCTCAATGAGACTGCAGAAGTTGTCAGGGACATCAAACGTCATGACACTGAACACTTGTCATTTAAGGGTGGTGACGCCGAGTCACACGACTTGCTTGCTCATGTGGGGATTGTTTCAATTGTCGGATGTAAATATGACTATAGAGTGTGGTCTAGACCTACTCTATATGTAAAGTGTCTTGAGACAACTTTGTTGTGAATTGGCGCTATATAAATAAAATTTGATTTGATTTGACTGTGGTGCCGTTTCTTTATGGCCTAACTTTCTTTTACTTATGTTTGACAAATGATAAAAAAATGTCTATGCATCATGAACTTATGTTCACCGCAGAGTTTATTTTCTGCAAGAATCCAAAATCCAGTGGAAAAATCCCTCTGACTTTTTCTGGAAGGAACCAGAGTGATGCTAAATTCCTGGTTGGCCTACAAAAATGCATCATCCCTGCAGCACTCTGTCTCTATTTAAATTCCTTTACTTGGTTTTCCTCTCAGTTGTTGCCATGAATCACTGTAAACATTCACAAGGTGCTTTGCATTGACCATTTATTGTTGAATTTGAGTGTGTAGAGGGCAGGATGTGAAGCTGATCAGGTGGTCTGTGATTTACAAAGGGAATAATGAATGCAGGTGAGCGTATGCATGGTTTTTTAAATCTGCATATTTTTTGACACACGCCATTTTCTGCTTTTGTGCACTTGAACACTTTTAGTAATGATCCATCCTGCACACCATTTTATCAATGAGACTCCTGCTGTTTCCACACATGTCTCACCAGGACTTTGGACTAGGAAAGTCTGAGGCAACTAACGTGGACATTTGCATTCGCACACACAGCTCCTCTGCTTAATATCTAGATAAGTGCAGAGTTACAATGAATGTATGAAAGGGGCTTTTGACTGTGTGTTCAGCTTTGTGAACTTACCTGATCAGATTCCACCTGCAGGCTGGAAGAAGCCTTATTAAAGACATGATCCCACCAGTGGAAAGTGAACTGCTCTCCTTCCTTATGTCCAACCTGACAGAGATGAGCAACATGTGAGAAGTTTAGACCAAACCAGTAATAGATACCATAACAGTTACAGTTGTGTATCATTAATCCATTCAAATGAGAACAACTGCTGCATAAAACCAAACATCGCTCACCCCTCCTTTGTCACATTTCACTTTGACCTTAATAGCCTCTGATATGCCATTCTCAGCTCGCCCGAGTCCTTTACCTGAGGACAGAGTGGACCAAATAAGAAACCTGCAGCTGAGTGTGACACACAGCAGAGGTTGAACTGTTCAGAGTATCTTACCGTGTTCCCAGCCGTGACGCAGGAGCTGCTGCTCCGCAAACTTCAAGCCACGACTTTTCTCTTGCACGTCTGCCATCTGTTTGAAAGACAGTTAGTAAAATATTAGGCAGCACAACTGACTGCTGAAACTAGAGCCTGATCAATATGGGATTTTTTAAACCAATACCAATTTTTGAGCAGAAAAATTCACTGATTGCTTATATGGTGGCCGATAGCGAATTTTTGACCTGAAATAAAAATAACCCTTTTTTTATGTGGATTGTGCATCAATATGACTATGCAAATGTACACAGAAGGCTGATAAATAACTTTATAAAAGAATATTATTTACTTTATTTAATATGTTAACATGTTAATTTAACACATTCATATGCCAACAAACTGTAGAAAGGAACACTGCGGAAATCAAGATTAAATAAATATAAAATAAATACCTACATAGACATTAGTACTGTTCAATATCAGTCTATTGCTTAATATTTTAATATTGTCAGTCAATTAGGGGCAGGTTGTAAAACAAGAGGCAGAGCTTCACAGCATTTACACCTGACTCATCTTGTCTATAAATGCTCCCCATTGCACCAAATCACTCCAAGCATCATTTTCTGCATTACACATTTTACAAAAATGTGTTTTCAACATATACTGATATAAATATATCTGTGATAGGCCCATATCAGGTCAAATTTGATTTGTGCAGCCCAAAATCACAAACCACAACCACCTCAGGGGGCTTTACAATCTGTCCAGTGTGCAAAACCACCCTGTGTACTGTAAATCCTCGAAAGAGTAAGGAAAAAAATCCCCAAAAACCCTTTGAACGGGGGAAAAAAATGGAAGAAACCTTGTGCTGTTATATCAGTCTGGCTCTAGCTGAAACTAATTCAAGTCATTCAGTTATTTTTTTTATTTTTTTTGTCTCTTGTCCAAAACACATACTTGTATCTCTAAATGTGTGGTACTCAAAGAAAAGCTTTCGGCTGGAATCCATGACATTGTATCTAAAATAAAGTTTTACTAGTGAAGTAGGCCACAGAAACAACAACAAAATATTCAAGTTATTTATCAAGCAGTAAAGGTAAACATTCTCTGGGTGAGCTTCTTAAATTTGAGGATTTGCTGCTGTTGTTTCTCTGGATGTTTATACATCTCTCCATTCTGGACTTTTGGTCTGACAAGGACAAAATGAAGACATCGCCTTGGGCTCTGTGAACTTGAGATGTTCATTATTAACGGTTTTCTTACATTTCATTAGTTCAGTGGTTATTTGATTGATAAATGAGAGACATATCCAAACCCCAGAAACTGCAATTTTAAGTGAAACCTGATATTGTGATGCAAAAATGGATCATTCCCCCTAATCGTAAATCATATCGCAATATGATTTGTTTTTTCCATGTCGTGCAGTCCTACATCCCAGGAGCACTAACTTCCTATTCCAACCATTCACCACTGCAGCTACTTCTGTATTTTGATCTTTGTAGGAGTTTATGTAGCCCCAGAGGTGTGTGGATAATCAGTAGTTATCTTTTAACCCGCTGCTAAGTTATAAACTATGTTTACTTAAGCCCAACTTTCTCTACTACACCATGATAACCAGACAGAGTGGTTTGTATTAACAGTTTTGTCATTTAAACAGTCGAATCAAAGGTTGTTGAGCAAACTGTACTGCCAAGTTAACTGTATGTACATCCGACAAGTTATTTATTGTGGATAAACAGCATGTAATTTCCTCGGGGTTGTCTTCTTCTCCTGATTTTGACAGGACTGAGTTGATGCTAACAGCTAACATCAAAGCTGAACACCTCACAACATCGTTTCGCCTGTTCATTAACAGACTTTCTTCCGCTAACGTTTTACAAACATCGCTTCAAATATAGAAGTCAAACCCGATTTACCTCTTGACGTCTTGTGTCGTTAAAACTGCATCACTAAAACCGACAGACTGGGGATGCAAAAAAGAGGCGTTTAAATGCAGCACCGGTCGTTAGCCATGCGGTGTCCAGCAGAAGGCTGACATGACACCGGAAATACGTCACTGTAGCACCCGCCTTCTTTTTGCAGCAGAGCTGACGGGAGGCCTACCCTAGATAATAAAGGCTAGATGTTGTTGTAGAATGTTCTTGACTTTAATACCTCAAACACTACTTTAAAGATTAAATGGTTAAAAAAAAACTATATGCTTGGTAAGTTATTCCAAATCTGATTTGTAAAAATGTTGGAGGTATTGATTTTCTGTTGAAGTGTGACTTTGACCTAAACAAAATTCCCACTTGGTTATCTAGTTTTCATAGGCAAGTATTTTTTAGCATGGATGTTAACTTACAAACACAACTTTTCTCCTCACAAATATTTAATTTGGAATAACAGATATATCAAGTACAAGAATAAATCCATTTACTTTGATGGTTGGGTGAGGCGTGGTATCTTAATGGTGACACAATTGTTAGACAAAGATGGAAATTTATTGACTTACACAGAATTTTTAAGAAAGTATGGACTTCCAGTCACTCCAAAGGAATACGCAGTTGTGTTTGATGCGATACCATCTGGTATTCTGAGACTGGTCCGGGGATGTGACTCCTATGCTCGGAGGTTTAACCCTCACTGACAAGAGATGTAACAACTACTATATCAGGAGTCACTGTCAGGAAACATTCAAAACATTAAGTGGAGGTTTGTATGGAATATAAATTTAAAAAAAATACTGTGTCACCAATAAGATAAGTCTCCTTTAAAACTGTTCATATGATTTACCCAGTTAAAAAACATACTTGCTAGATTCAGAGAAATAGACGAAATGTGTTTTTTGTAATATTGAACCAGAACTGTGCTTCATTTGTTCTATAATTGTCCTTACGTTAAACTGTTTTGGACAGACATGGAAAGGTTTGTTAAAGACTGAATGGGACTCAGCATTTGCCTAAATATAAAAGACATTATTCTGTATATTGAAAGAAGCTTTGAAAGCAAAGAAATCTTTTTGTTAAACCTTTTTATATTATTTGGAAAATTCCACATACATAAATCCAACTGGACTGGAAAAAAAACACGAATTCAGCAATTTAAAATGGAATTTGGACATTATATTGGGACACTGACAGGACTCAAGAACCAAAAAGCAATCAAAACGGTGCAAATATATAAATATATGTGAAATATATGAATTGAACTAAAAATAAGATACCCCTGGATATTATTTTTTTCTGTATATTAGTGTATATATGTAAATATGGTGTGGTGTGGTGTGTTGTGTTGTGTGTCGTGTGTAATAAAATAAATTTAAAAAAAAAAAAGGCTAGATGTCTTGTCCGCGTTGCCGGCCAATGGAATCACACATCCACACTGGCGGCCATCTTGCCACAGTCAGCTCGCTCACCTATAACATTGTGTTGTAGTGGTGCATGTACTTTTTAAATAACCATAACTTGCTCAATTTTCTACCGATTTTCAAATGGTTTGGTTATAAACGTCAGAGGTGTAGTTATAACACTGCACTTATGGATAATTATGTTACACTTCCGGTCAAAAGTT
>JAJHUR010001732.1:0-10615 GCA_027495735.1 Lutjanus campechanus | reverse complement strand
TGGTGCTCAAAGCACCAAAAAACACATTTGAAAAATTCAAAACCAGTGTCTCTTTCCAAAAATCATGACCCAGTTAAGTCAAGTTCCATTATATTTAAGAAAAGGCAGAAATCTCTAAGGACGATATACTCAAAACTCTGCAGCTCACACCAAAGAGTATAGATGGATGAAAGGCACACAGGCCAGGGGGAAAATGTGTATTTTTGATTTTGCGCAGAACTGTCGTTTTTGGAATGATTTGTGCTCACAGCATGAAGTTGACATTGTGTGCACAAGCATGATCTCTACGATCACTTTCATGTCAGGAAAACTGAAATTGATCATGATTTTATCTGTAAAGTAGCATAGAGCTTACATTTTTATAAAGTTGGAACATCTAACAATTAAAATGATATAAATTAAATTGATGTAAATGATTAGTTTCTCTAGTGTCTCAGAATTGTCCCAGACACTGCATCTTTTTGTCTCAGGTGCTATTTTTATTGTCCCCGGGGCAACGGGACATCCTTAATTTCAAGCGTTGTCACCGTGCTACCCCGTACATTTTACATTTATGTTATTTATTACATGGCTTTGATAAATATTTCATTCTGATTGGTCGATTACAGCCTTCTAAGGTCAGTTATTTTCATATAGCAGATCGTTGCCATGGACACAGTTCTGATCATAGACTCTTGATAAGTAATAAAATAACTTTTAAATCACTAAAATCATTTTAAAATGACTCTTTTCTGTCATATTATTGATTTCTTTTGGTAACTAACCATGTAAAAAGTGGGATGAGATGATTCAAGACCCCTCTGCTTTGCATCGGTATCCTGCATCACACTGTTATGGTTTATTTTAGCAATAATTACTTGTTTACATGCTTGAATTAATGTGTTAGATAAATACACATTTGTTGGAGTCTTTCTTGCACATTGCAAATAGTCTTTATACTTCAAACTATGAACTCTTACACATTCCCCGTCCAATATTTTGCACATTCCTGCACAAACTGGACAGCTTTTTCTTTTAAATAAGTCATTTTGTCATTTATTGTTTATATAATATTTTTCCATATGTTATTGTCAGTTTTCTATTTATGTCAAAACTTTACCCGATTTAGATTCAGATTTTTTCGTATCTCTGTTTCTTAAACCACACCATATGGTACCATGAAGTCATGTGTCTTTTTATAAGATCCTGACAGGCAGATGCGCTATAACTGTCCTGCATGTCAGTGCACACAAAAACACTTGAAATAGAAGCCCTAGAGGTTCTGAAGTCTAAACTCGACCTTGCATGTAACAGTGAGGCCTGAAGCTGAACCAGCAGTAGGTCTGAAGCTCATCCCCAGAAATAGAATGATACAAGTTACAGATAGGTCAGCCTGCCTCCCTCCTTCTCCCTCTGATCTCCAGAGACTTGGAGTTCTCTGTGCTTGTGTTTGTTATTCAGTGCAGGTAAATAACCACAGGTTTACCTGCATTGCAACAGGGTAGGGAATGAATATTTACTGCGCACTTCCCATGCAAACAGCAGTTGATTAGAAGCTGTAAAGTCACTATCTTGGCAGGTCACTTAATGAGTACAGAAGCTGTAATTCAAGTAATTTAGTCCCCTGCTTTAGTACAAAAACTAGTGAGAAAAGGTAATTTATCAACCTAACATTGACCTCATATCACCTTGATGACAGTTAGAATTGTGATCAAGCTGATCTCTGTATAAATGAGTTAGAACAACGCCTACATGGGTATGCTGTTTGTTGATTTCAGCTCAGCATTCATGTCAATCTCTTCCACAAAGCTGATTGGCAAACTGACCACTCTGGGCGTGAGTACCACACTCTGCAACTGGATATTGGACTCCCTCACAAACAAGACCCAGACACTGGGGGGTTGGTGGTCTCACAACTGCTAGCGGGCCTTTTCCGCTGGCACTTTTGGCCGCAGGGAGCCACACCGTACTGTGCCGAATTGCATTTCCATTATCACTTTCAGCACGCCAAGCTGCGCCTGAGAAGGACCTACTCTGGAGTGGGGCCAAAGGGAGCCCGATCCTCCTCCAAGCGAGCTGCCGTGACGTCTCGCCAGCCGCGGCCAATCCGCGATGAACCTCCTTTGTCCCCCTCAAACAAGCCAGTGTTGTGATACTGAGCTCACTTGTGTGCAGGAGAGCAGAGAAAGATGTTTCTAAAAGTCTCTTTATGTTCAGCTCTCAGCACTTTTTTAGCTTCTAACAGAATCTTTATGTTTTGGAATTTAGTTTCTTTCCTCTGTTGTGGTTTGAACTCTCAGGTATCTGCATTATTTTACCGTTTCATGTTAGCTTTCAGCTGTGTCAAAAGACACACCTTCAAGCGGGTTGCCCTATTGTAATGGAAATGCAAACCCCTGTCGTGCTGGACTGACGGGACGAGCAAAACCGAGTTGAGTCAAGCCAGCTCTGTGTATGGAAAAGGGCCATAGGAGTCCCCCAGGGCTCTATGCTCAGCCCCCTACTGTTCACGCTATTTTTATTTTACAGTTTATTTGGGCAGACCTGAAATCATAGCTCACTGGGGCTGATGTCTCCTAATGCTATATAAACTAGAGAGCATTAGCATTTAGCGTTACAATTCATTTCTTTTTGACAGCATGACTTTGAAGGAAGATTCATTGACTAACTGACCAGCGCCACTGTGCTCACTGTGTAGATGAAGTTCTTCATGCATCTTCATTGCATCTTTTAAAAAACTGCCAGTGAGAAATGAAACATCTGTTTTGTGCATAATCACAGCATTTGCAGCCAAAATGTAGTCACTCCCAACAGTGCAATTAACCAGTGGACTTTCTATCATTTCTGACCACAGGGAACAGTTTTAGTAACTATTATCTGAAATCTCCCTCAGTCAGACCTGAGTCTGCGTGTTTATAGACGGGTGAGCTGGCCCATGGAACATAATGTTCTATGCATTTTTTGTTTGTCAGATTAGATTACAGACCTCTGGGCTGGAGTAGCACTTGATCTGTCTGTATTAGCTACAAGAGAATTGAGAATCTTTCCGTCTCCCTCTCTCTCTGCACACAAACTACCTCTCACACCTGGCAGTACAGTGTGTTTGCAGAATTCTTGGGCTTCCTGATGTTTTGCCATGCTAGATAACAAAGCTAAAGAAGCCAAAGTCTCTACTCCTTCAGTCCATAATGAAATCCCCAGACTTGGAAATACACACACACTCACACAGCTGCAGACACTAAATTGATTGCACGAACAAAAGCTAACTTTTATTAAGTTTTCTACAATCCATACCCCAGAGCAAAGAGCACACAGAAAGCAGAGTTGAACAGCCATGCTGCTGCCCCTGTCAGCTGGCTCATTACAGTGAAAAAAGACTCTGCCAAGTCTTTGGCTATTAGATAACTTTCTCAAACACATCTTGTGAAGTTCTTTTAATTATTAAGCACCTGACAGATGGCCTGCGCCTGATAAGCCAATTTATTCTGGCTTTTGGCGTTTGCAACTTGACCGAATGAACCAGCAGGTCTGCTTCTTTTCGTTTTTCCCTCCTTGTTTTTTTTTTTCCTACCTGTTACCATGCTGGAGAAAAGGTTGGCGAGTCGATGTGACAGCTGTGACAGACCCCGTTATCCTCTCCTGACCTTGTGGATGTCAGTCACAGCGTGTGCGTGTGGCTATGCTAATGAGCCAGCGTCTGCAAATGAACACATCTCTGCAGCGTCTGAAGTATGTGTGCAGGTCCTGTGTTAACTGGGAGCTCAGGCAGAGGAGTTTGGTCACAGGGCTGCAACTAACGGTTATTTTCATGATTGTCATTTTCTTGATTAATCAATTAATTGTGTTTGGTCCAAGCCCAGATGTCCTCAAATGTCTTGTTTTGTCCACAACCAAAATATATTAAGTTTACAGTCTGTTTTCACACCAAAATTAGCATGTATTATGCAGGTTTTTAAATGTGACAAAACCTCCCGATTTTCCTTTTTTTTTTTCATCGCCCCCTCCTGGTTTTCTCCTGAGGTCACAATTCTCCCAATTAATCGATTAATTTGTTTGTTGAAAAATGTAGATCACTGTTTCCCGAAGCCCAAGTTAACGTCCTCGAATGTCTTGTTTTGTCCATAACCAAAATATATTCAGTTTACGGCCTGTTTTTGCACCAGAATCAGAGAGACGCCTGTCCAGATTTTCCCAGGAGACTCCCTTTTTTCATCGCTCTCTCTCTCCCGGTTTCCTCCCAGAGTTGTGATTTCTCATGTAATTTTCACACATTTTTTTGTTCTATTTGTTATCACAACCTGAAAAGTTTACTATTTCCTCCTGGACACCAATACAGCTTTACCAGGTCTCATTTCCTGGCATGCATGTGATGTGAAAGAAAGCTGCTCACTCCTCATTGTCCTCAGTGGTGAGGCACAGAGAGAGAAATAGAGAGAAAGAAATACTCAACTATATTTAAGATTTCTTGGAGAGTAGAATTCCCATGCCTTGCAGAAAGTTTTAAAGGAAAGGGGCATGCGTTTTGTAAAATCTGTGGCAAATTATTTTGTGAATTATGCTGTTGCAGTGTAATCCTCTTCTCAGTACTTTTGTAGCCACTAACTGAATCTCTGTGGTTTGAAGGTTAGTTTCTCTCATACGTCGCTGTTTTTACTTTCAGATATCTGCTTTATTTTACTGTTTCTTGTTGGTTTTGAGCTGGATAGGAGGTGTGTGAAGTTACGGCTGATGAAAACCCAACATTTCCTGATTTTGCTGCTTCATAATAAAAACTTGTAGATAAAATAATAGTGGACTTTAATTGTGAAGATAAATAAAAATCATTATCCACTGTTCAGATGCTCCACTGAAGAGCAGCCATCTGTTAACTACACACCTTCATACGGGAGCAAAGTCCACTGCGCTTGGCTGACGCACAAAACCGAGTCAAGCCAAGCAGCAAATGTCTCTGAAACAGCAGCAAAAAAGCCGCATTAGCTCCAGATGCAGGTGACAAGATTTCATTGCCTCCATAGAAAAAAGGTGCTAAAGTTAGCGTGTCATCTGGGTTGCATGATTCCATTATAGCTGCAAATGTGAATACTGAGTTCAGTCTTTTTCATACTGTGTTTTTCTTTAAATGGTCCATTTGTATAATGTCAATGAAACTTCCTGTGTGTCTCCATGAATGGTGTTTTGAAAGAGCCTTGGGTTATTGTTAAGCTTTTTCTCCTTCTTTTGTGAACAGCCATTCACTGCAACAAATTAAAATTAGAAATGCCCTTGCAGGTGACTGAAAACATCCTGACATTTTGCCAGCAGTAGAAATTTTCAACACAACAATTCACAAATTAGGAACACATTTAAACAATTGGTCATATTTTTATGCGTGTCTGCGTCTGATGTGCTGCAGGTGGAGTTCAGGATGCTTTCTTTAAAGAGTGGGGGCCACAGTGGGTGTCTTCATGAGCATGGGTGCTACACTTTCCTGCATGTTAGTGATGGTGCTTACTAGAAAAACACAAGATTCCTCTGATTTTTCTTTGGTTCACTTTGTACAACAAATGCCTTTTGAGTTTTTGAATGATTTTTTGTTCAAAGGCTGATTGTTTGTTGTTGCGTGGTAGACTGAAGAGAAACACCTCAGACCTGATTCAGATGCAAGGACCTTGTTGACAGAGAGTTACAGTACTCTGAAAGCCATTATTAAAGGCATGCAATATAAATGTTACTAGAACTGGTATGCAGATGTGGAGTCCGAGCTTGACTCACGTCTGATTAGAGGAAATGTTCTCGTGTCTATTTGGCTAAATGAGGATAATGACCTAATTGTTTTAATTGATGCAAATTTGACTTGGACTGTGGTAACATGAAAAATTAAATGAATAAATGTATAAATTAAATGAATAAATTTGTTAGATTGCTTGGAAATGTTTGAGATATTTTGTTTTATTTCAGATATAAAATTTGTACAGCAGTGTTATTAGTGCTGGCTTTACTTTGTTTTCCATATTTATACATCAGAAGTGACAAAGACCTAACTTAGAACTGATTGCACATTTAGACTGGGAACATCTTCCCCAGATAGTGCAAGTTTAGACAGAACAAATAGCTTACAAAATGTCTTGATTTGGTTTCAAAAGTGAGACTGTTCCTCATTTTGTATTCTAGAAATATTGATTTGGTCACATTTCAGTAACTACGCAAAATGTCTTAATGAACAGCATGGCAGCAATTAGAGATTGAGTGGATGTGGACCCAGCGTAGACCCCTGAGGTACACCACATGGGATGCCGTGGTTTTTCGTTCATTTTTCACCACAGCTTAGAGAGAAGTTGCTTGTTAAATGAACCCAGAATTTCACACATCCACAAAGCTTCTAGGGATGTTTGATCAGAGCAGAAATAAATAGAAACCTACACACGTGGTAAATACTTCCATAAAAATTTAACAAACAAGCTCCTGAACCAGTGAAGAGTTGTGGACCTTAGCACAGGTGGACTCGAGGGGCCGGTTGCACTAACAAGATTTATACTTAGTCTTAAACTAAGTCGGTCTAAACTTGGCATTCTAAATCAAACTTCATATTTAAGACGGTTGCACCATCTAGGCTTAAACCTTCTTCTTGCTAAGACTGGCTAAAATCAAAATAAGTCAAAATGTAGACAAATGAATATACAACCTCTAGTCACTGATACTCTATTCTCTGCCATTAATGCTCAAAGAAATGTGTTATCAACAGAACTGTGGAAAATCAAAGCAATACAGGTGGGAAATGAATCATATTCAGTCAGACATAAATCAGACACAAGAATTAAATACCATTTGCTGAATTTACAAAAAGGACCCAATAATTAAGAATTTGTCACAAAAGGTTTATGAAGACAAAGTTTATTGATTTTCTTCTTGCTCAACAACTCTCAAAATTGCACAATTTGTTAAGGGAGTCTGGGGATGTTGCTGTTACCAGTTAAATGATGAAATCAGTTGAAACACTCTGAAACACTCTTTCAGTGGAGAAGACGCGATAAAGCATCACAACTTTCGGTGTGCTGGTGTCCCACCACACGCAGCTGGTGCCCTTTTTTGTTTTTTTGCCCATGCCCCTCAGAAAGCCGGAGTCCACCGCTGCAACTGACTTCATTTCGTAGCAAGGTTTGTTGTAGGCAACTGGACTTCATAGAGTTCTTGAAGACGTTTCGCCTCTCATCCAAGAGGCTTCTTCAGTTCTGACTGACTGGTTTGGGAGTTCAGGTATTAAACCACTGTGTGATCGTTAACACCTAGAGGGGGCATGTGTCTCAATTGCCCCCCTTCCATTGTGTGGACCTTGAGTTTCACCTGGGGGGGAGGTGTGAATGAGGGTCATCAAGGGCCCTGCCACCATGTGCTTTGTTGGAGTCACATGATTTCAGGTGGGTATCAAACTGTCTGATACTGTCAGACAGTTTTTTTTAAAAACACTCCCCAGACAGTTTGAAAAACTGTCTGGGGAGACAGTATCAGACAGTTTGATACCCACCTGAAATCATGTGACTCCAACAAAGCACATGGTGGCAGGGCCCTTGATGACCCTCATTCACACCTCCCCCCCAGGTGAAACTCAAGGTCCACACAATGGAAGGGGGGCAATTGAGACACATGCCCCCTCTAGGTATTAACGATCACACAGTGGTTTAATACCTGAACTCCCAAACCAGTCAGTCAGAACTGAAGAAGCCTCTTGGATGAGAGGCGAAACGTCTTCAAGAACTCTATGAAGTCCAGTTGCCTACAACAAACCTTGCAACGAATACCATGACCTGGATGACTGAGAACCTTCACAGACAAACTGACTTCATTATCATTCTCAAGCGTGTCCATGAAAATTTCAGGAACAAGAGGAACCTGATGCTAATACAACAGCAGCACTGTGATAGATAGATGGCACTCATTCATACAGAGTAAGTCAAAAAGGCAACCTGGGCCCTCACGACAGTTGAAACTGTCAGCTATTATCTATGGCTCCGCTAGCAGACAGATGTGTTAACAGATACCGCACGGCAAGGAAAACCCCCTGTGAGCGGCGGTGGCAACCTGCCCTCCCTCTCAGCACTCAGCAGCTTAGTGAAAGGCCAAGAGGAATCAGGGTGGTGATTTATACGCTAAAAATAGTAACCTTGCCTAGCCTAACACCTCATGTCTGGATAAATGATAGCTCCATTTTGTTCTCATCAAAGCTTCTCCTCACCTTAGTAACCACAGATATGACCCCTGTCGCTGTAGGCCAAGCATATTCTCTAGAAAGCAGCCAGCAGGAAAGTGGTGATGGCTAGCTGCTGTTGGTCGAGTCATTCCAGCTCTGTTACATACCACAGTGCTTTAAGCATCTAGTTGAACATGCCTGTGTGTCCATGCATGAGTGACTGATGTGTGAGTGACACAGTTTTTGCTGCACAATAGGGTCTGATGGGGAGAGGGAAAGGCGATTAATATGATGTAGAGTATAATTAAAAGTTGAAGGGCCACAGTGTAATAACAGTGACGGATTTAGGTGACACTGACTGCCTTGCTTGGTTCAACACGTTGTCAGGGCGTCATTAGTACCATGTGAAGAGGCTTTAACAAGGACCCTTTGAAAATGAATAACAGGAGCTGAGAATAGTTGGGAAATATTTAACTTAAGTAGAGGGTACTTGTATTGAAATTTTAAAAAGCCTTTAATACTAAGTAAGTAATAGTACTTCAAAATGTCATATTGTTTGATTAGACATATATTAAGTATT
Organism: Lutjanus campechanus; assembly: GCA_027495735.1. Taxonomy (NCBI): domain Eukaryota; kingdom Metazoa; phylum Chordata; class Actinopteri; order Lutjaniformes; family Lutjanidae; genus Lutjanus; species Lutjanus campechanus. The sequence goes on along the minus strand of JAJHUR010001732.1, from coordinate 1,892 downwards.
ATCAGCATGCGTTTAATTGTTGATTATATGCAGTATTAGTGAAATAACTCAAAGATTAAACTAATTAGTCGCTTTAACTACTCATTCTTCGATTTTTTCTAAGTATACAGTAATAGTCTTTATCAGAAAGAATGTGACCCGCTTTTAAATGCCAATAATTCCAGTCAGTCAGCATATAGACCCGGTTTTTACTTAGACATGGTCAGTGAACTGATACCTGTAGCTGCAGCTATTGACTCAGAAGATTGTCAAACAGGCACACATATGGCACTTGTCAAACATTTCCTAACACTTTACACAGCACCAGTATGGAATACATAAAAAGCATCCTGCCGTTTCTTTCCAGATTAGGGTGCGTGTGTGTCTTTTCTGTATAGCAGTGCACAACCATACAATTAAATGTTGCTGTCTAAACTAGTCAGCACCAGAAACACCAGTTAATTGTTGCCTCTAAGACAGGGGTTTGAGTTGTAAGCCCAATTCAAACTCATAAGTTTTGAAAAAGTTTTACAAACTACTGATCTTTTGTTGAAATAATTGACTTTTCTTCTGCAGATAAACTTAAATCTTTGAGTTTTAAACACTCCCCCCCCAATTTGTGGCCAAATTATGAAGTACATTCTTTCTTTTGAGTTTATAAAACTCAAAGATTCAAGTTTATCTAAAGAAGAATATAAAAGATAATACGTAGGTCAGCAAAACTTTAGTTCATTTCAAAACATTAGAGTTTGAGTTGGGCTCAAAACTCAAATCTTTTGCAGTACGTTGCCCTGAAATCTTGAATCATCTCAGCTATTTTTTTTATAGTGTAAAGTGATCAACTTTTTCTTTTTTGGGGGGCCTAGAATGGCCCTTATGATCGTAAAGGTTGTGGACCTCAACTCTAAGATGTTACACAGCCACATGCCGCTCGCTGGGGCTGCAATTCCGGCAGACGGCAGCCTCCCTCGCAGTGTGCTACGGCCGGGTGGCCCCAGTGTTGTAATCAAAGTGGGACAAATGGCATGTCATAAAACCAGCGCGGTTTGATAGTATTTAGATCTAGAAAAAAGAAAATAAGGTTGTAAGTAGACTGTATCAGAATAACCTCATTCAGCACAGACATGGACATTAAACTGCAGGTTTGAGAGCAGCCTGCTGGTGCTGCACTGCTAACGTTAGCCTCACTGTGTGGCAGCTAATGATAGCTGCAAGTAAACAATGTCATATCTGACCTGAAAGATGACACAGGCAGTGTAATTCGCTGGGTCTGAAAAGATAACACATTTAATGAGTTGTCAGGTTTTGTGGGATAACATGCGATGTTCATAATGCACGCCACACATTTCAGCAGAATTTAAAATAGGATTTAGTTATTGAAGAACAGGTACTCACTAGAAACGTGGTGTTTTGCACAGTGAGTGTTGTGTGCCTGATGTGCGGCCTTGTCAGCTCGCTTTGGATCACATCATCACTTTCTAGATAAACTAGCAAAACCATAACCTAAAGGGTTGTTTATTAACTTAATCTTTGCCTTAGCCCCAAGATTAAATCTACAGGAAACCTCACACCTAACTGTAACTTCAATTTATGAATATACACTTAGATTTTGGCTCCATGTACTGCTACACAGCTGCAACCATGACTAATATGGGACTTCCCTGCAGATTTTTAAATGACTTTTACCTGCCTAGATGAATTCTCAAATTGACCATCATGACTTTATCATGGAAAATGTAACAGAATCAGCTCTGTAGTGGTAAATACAGAGGTGGGTAAACTGTAGTTTCCTCTCATTAATTGATGTTGAGAAACTCTCAGCCTCATTTCAAAGAGGTGAATAAACTGAGTTTACCAGGGGCTACCCCTAACTACACCTCTGAACTAAAGAGTACTAAAATATATTGACAAAA
>JAJHUR010001725.1:5700-16547 GCA_027495735.1 Lutjanus campechanus | reverse complement strand
ACACTTATAAATATATATATATATATATATATATATATATATATATATATATATATATATATATATATATATATATACATATATATATATATATTATTAAACTTTTAAACAGATTTAAACAGATTCTGTTTTATTTTTATGTGGCAGGTTTATTCTGGCAAAAGAAAGATTCCTCCAAGTTAACTCTTTTGTCTACAGTAAAAGAACAATGTCTGATGGGAGCAGCATTCATCGTCTTCAGCCCATGCTGACCTTGCTGAATTACTCAATACTAAACAGGGTCCCGCCATTCAAGATGAATAATAACTCAGACAGTCTGCAGACTTTCAGAAACTTCTCTTTGTCTGAACATATCTGTTCAGATAATGGATACGGAAGAACAAAAGCTTCCTCTTCTTCTGCCTCAGCCTTTGTCCAAAGTTTTGAAATGAAAAGTGTGCTGTAATACTTTACTTTAGATGTGATGTCTGTAAGAACATTTCACTCAAGTGCCCATTAAAAATAAGAGATTCTGTGTCCAACTGCCAAAACAAAATCAGTGTCCTAATTGTGAAAGAGAACTCAGGTAACTAGAGGTAGTTTGGATTTTTTTTTTTTTTTAAGTGGGTCTGTATGAGGTATTTATCCACAGTCAATTTGGAAAAGCAGCAGGAGTACTGGTGTTGGAAGCTACAGGTTCAGCAGTAAAACATATTTGAGCCACCTAAAAAAAAAATCAATATCAGTTCAAGTGTGCACTATAATCAGAATATTCTCACCTCTTTTCCTTGCTGTTAGACAGAGTTATCAGTGCATTTAAGCCAAATATATCTCTGTCCCACTCAACCAGACTCCATTCGTAAAATGAGCAATTTTACCTTGAAGAACACAGGAGCTGCTGGTGTACTGCTGCCTCCATCTGTAAGTTTGATTGTGTTATTATGTGACCTCAGTGTTCTAAAAGGTTTGTTCAGATTTACCAAAATCATACAGTAACATAAACAAACCAACAGACTGATGCAGCGGTAGACCAGCAACTGCTGTGTTATGTGAAGTAAAAAGAGGATTTTGCCAATTAGAGTCTGGTTGGTTAGGAGATAACAATATAACAGCAGTTTCCTATCGGAAAAGGCTGTCTCATGGCAACACAAACAGGTGAAAATTCTCTAAATATAGCGTAATTTAATTGATATTGATTTTTTTTTTAGGTAGGCCTTTTTTGGGTGGCTAGAATATGTTTTGCTGCTGACCCTGTCCACAGCAGTACATTGGTTAGCTTCCTACGCCAGTAGGAAACTGAGCGCGTGCTGACGGCCATCTACTGTAGTCATACATACAGCGCACCTGCAAAAAATCCAAAGTATCCCTTAAAAGGAGAAAACTCTCTGCAGAGGTGTGAAATGCTCACAGATGGATACCTGACAGAGCTGAAGTCATATGACATCTTGCTGATGTCTTACTAGCCACGTTCTTCTGATTTAGAGACAATCCCTCGTACTCTCAGTTACAGTCTCTGCAAGTGGACCCGTCAGTAATAAGAGATATGACACATGCGAGCGTGTGCAGAGACTGTGCTGTCATCTCTCACACCCCACTTGTTGACTTTCACACCATACAGTAGTATTCCCCCTGCCAGCACAGATTAGTGAGTTAACACCTTGTCGCGCTCGGGGAGATTAGCTTGTCTAATTAAAACCAAACACTGACAGGAAATGAATGAAAATTACAGACGTATATCCACGGAGCTCGCATCTAAACAAGTAAAGTGTAAAGTGAGATGCCAGTGAGCAACACATCAAAGTAATGACAACTAACATCTAAGAAATGAGCAATTATTTCATAATAAATTGCTCATTAATTAACACCGAATCATTAAGTAGCAACTAACTTGTAAGCAACAATTGACTTGTTGCATGTGTTGATAAATTACATGAATAACTTTGCATTTCTGGTTATTAATATATTAATCATTTGTAATTCCTGAGCTGATGCAATTAATAGATTTGTAGTTTGGTCCGTGAAATGTCAGAAAATGGCGATCAAAGCCCAAGAGGACGTCCTCAAATGACTTATTTAGTCCACAACTCAAAAATATTCAGTTTACTGACAGATAGAAGTAAAGAAACCAGAAAATCTTTAATTTAACAAGCTGAAATCATAAGATTTTGGCTTCTTTTTCAAAAGAAGGACTCAGAATAATGAATCAATTATCAAAATAGATGCAGATCACTTTAAAAGTCGATTAATAGTGGATTAATCATTGCAGCGCTAAATGTCTTATGTTTGTTGTTAGGTTTATTAGTTTGTCCATCTGAATTGTCAACTGTGTGTGCACTGCTCATTATATTGTTCATTATTTTAAAATTTCAATCATATTAATAAACCCCTTTTTTTACTAAATGTAACTGTAATCTGCTTACATTTTTTTTTTTTTTTATCAGTAACTGTAATAGAATGCAGTTCCCTTTTTTGTATCCAGATTACATAATCCCATTACATTTAATCCGTTAGTCCCTAAACTTGATTGTAAGGCGGTCGTATGACGTTTTGATCATGTTTGGGTTAAGAAATCTTTGCACTGACAGTGTAGGCCAATATGAATTAAATTTGGGTTTAATTACCTTGAATTGTGTAGTTTGAAAGATGTGAAGTTTTATTACATAGGGATGGTCTAAGGGAGGATGCATTGTGGGTTATGTAGGATCCAGTGATTTTGAAGCTTGACCCATACTAGGGACTAACAAGCCGTCGACACATATGGACTTAAAAAGCTAGGACAGTGATAGACTGCCAGTCTTTATAAATGTGAACGTTTCATTACCTTAAAATGAGCCGTTTTCAATAGTAACTGCCATGTTTCAACAGTAGCCCAGAACAGATGAACCAAACTGCCTATAGATGTGACCTTTTATGTTTTTGGTGTGTGTTACAGGCACCATATGTAGTTTCTCCCCCGTGCTTGAAAGGGGAGGTCAACCTCACCACCAGATGCCACAAAATCCTACACATTGGTCCTTTAAGCCCCAGGTTAGATACAGCAAGACCATGAAACTGAAGCAGCTAAATGGAATTGATTTAATTATATGTACCTGTGCTTTTGCTAATGTGGCCTCAGCAGTGCAACACATGAACAACATGATCAACAACACAGAAAAATAAGGGAGGTGCCAGGTCTAATCAAACAAAATGAACACAGCTGAGGGGACCTGCCTGGGTGTCAGCACCTCTGATACAGTGCAGCACATTACTGTTGGTCAAATCAGAGCTTCCTCTGCTGTTATACCTGCTGTTCGTGTTGCATATTGCCAGCAACACAGCAGATACTGTACTGAAAATAAACTCATTCATCATCCCTAGAAGAGCGTGAGCATTTACCTCGAAGATGATGAGAACGTACACCCCGGCCAGGATGATTCCAGCGATGGCCACCTGTGTCTCCACGCTGACGTAGAGCGACTGGTGGGTCATGGACAACGGCACCACCTCGTTATCCTGCAGGAAGGCCTGAACCGTGATGATGATGGGGTCGCTGTGTGTGAGAGAGGAAGCAGCGCAGCAGCGGGAATCATGTGTATCTTTTCCTTTCATTAAATATTATCAATCCCAAACTAGAAATTGTTGTCAGAAATCCGTCATGTAATATAACAATGGAGTCCAGCAGCAGAGACAATACTATGAATATCTTACAGCATTGTATGAGGCTCTCTAAAAAAAACAACCCTGCGCACTCAACATTAATGGAACATTATATGATGTTATGTGGCATAAACACACCTATTACGGCACTTAATGGAATAAGAACGGCCTTAATAATAATGTTCAACTCATGAGGATAGAAAAAGCCTGATGACAGCCCTCAGGGGAAGCAACTTTGAGAGGAAGAGTGCTCATTAGAAATCTAGAAATACAAACTCAATTCTTGGTTTCCTCTCATGAGGAATTATTTCTTTAGAATTTTATGCATCCCTCCAGTTTAGCAACTTTTAGATGATCTGTGGTAGCTGCAAAAGGATTTATTATGTAACAAATGCATGATTTATGATGTTTATGTAGCATACATTTATATCTACAGTATATTTATATATTTTGACGCTAATGTTTGCACTTGGTTTCACAGTTACCTTTCTGGCAGAACTCGAGCACTAGCTGCTGACAGTCATCAATTTGGTTTCCTTGAAGTTACAAAAGAGGTGCCTCAGGGCTCCATACTAGGTCCTATCCTGTTCACGCTGTGTATTAATGACCTGGGCTCTTTGATTCATAACAGCACAACACATTATTATGCTGATGACACAGACTCATCAGCACCCTCTATTGAAAAACTTAAAGTCAGACTTTCTGGCTATTCAAAAGGTCCTGATTAAACTTAAACATTAACTAACAGCTGCTATTACTATTATATATGCACTATGCACTTCATTAAAATTAAAATCAAATTATTCTGGGAAGTCTGTGATGATTTTTGATTTTCTTCAGTATTTCATCTGATAATTAAGCAAATTTATGCTAATTACTCAATGTGTTTGTCTAATCATGAAAAAATGCAGTCTGTTATGAAGCCTTTTTGTAAAAATTAATAAATAAATAAATGAATATTTTTTATATCATGATAATTTAAATAAATACATCTAAAAACTTTTCACAGACCCCCTGGCAGAGTGTCATAGACCCCTGGACCACTATTTGAGAACCATTAGCACAAACATGGACTTAGACTCTTAAGAAGCTAAATCACAGCTATTTCCAGTTTTTGGCAATTAAGTAGCTCATTATGCAAATTACTCAAATCGCCCAAAATTAAACTTTTAGCAACTTAGTAACTCTTGGATGATAAGTTAGTCATAAAAGTTAATAGGAAACAACATTGCTGGGTTTCATATAGGCCAAATAGGGGTTTTCAGTAGGGAACCAGCTGTACATTGCTTTTTATCTGTGGTGTTATTTAATCTTAATTTTTAAAGTCTTTTCTCTGGTAAAACCATAAAATACTGTATGAAAACATCATCTGGTATGCAGTGGATGTGAAAAAAAACTACCCTCAGAATAAAAATTACATAACCGTCTCTCTTTTCTGACCCCATAATCAAAGTCACGCATGCTGAAATCAACTAAGCATCATACAGTGTTTAGCGTACCTGCTGAGCATCTCAAATGTTTTTGTTAACAGCATCTGGTCACTTCGTTCGCCATTTAGAGGAATGGTCCAGTTGTGGATCACCTGTTCACAAAGAGCAGAAGAGAAATGAGTTCACCTTTGATTACTCAGCACTCAGCACAGATGACGCAGCAAAGAAGCTAAATGTGTATCATACAGACACCCTCACCTGCTGTGTCCTCCTCCTCCGCTGTCCAGGCTGCTCGGTCTGCTCCACCTGGATCAGGACGTACTCCTGGGTGGTGAGGTCGATCATCCCCCCTGTGAACGGCCCCCCGACCTGGAGCTTCAGCAAAGCGTTGTCTCGAAAATCTGTCAGGTTCATTGCTGTGGGACACGGACCGTCAAGAGAAAAATCTGGGTGACGGGTGACAATATACCCTAAAGACAGATCATTATTATTATCATTATTATCATTGCTATTTTTTGTTGTTGTTAGATTGAGTTTGTGTCTTTTAATTTTTGTCTTTTTAATTATAGAAAAATTGAAAACTTTGCAATGTACTCGAAAGAAACAGTTGCCTGGAAAGAACTTTTAGTCAATGCAATAAAGTTATTTAAAAAAGAGAGAAAATTGTGGATATGTAGAATGTGTGTTTGGGTATTTGAAAAGAGACTGCCACTAAATCTTTTGCAGACTGCAAAAGTATTTCTTTTTTTTTTATTTTAAATCAAAAAATGAGGACTTCTTTTGGAGATGACATTTTGGAACTGATTAAATGCTCCACAAGCACACACACAATCTCATAAATTGTTCCTCTTCTGCAATTTTCATAATATAATACAGAAAAAGGGATCCTCCCCCCTTGAATTGAAGTACACAATGAAATACAGAATTATGCACCATTTATTCACCTGTCAGGTTTGCTACCTCGCACTCTTGCTTCCCTCCTATCTCGTCCTGCAGCATTCACTCTGATTATCCTTGCAGATTAAACACATTTTTAAAAATCTGTCAAGGTATTTTTTTTTTTCTTCCCCTGTGTCTTTGCATGCCCTCATGATAATGGTAAAACATCATGTCCCACCCCTCCGCCTGTTGATTAAAGTCATGTTTGGCCTTTTGCAACCCAGTTTTTTGTCTCTACTTTCAGAACACAACAGAAAATACCAGTGTGATGCAGTAGGCAAGGATACAGAAACTGTCTGTTGATGAGACTGCCAACATCCTCCAGGGGTTGTCTCGATCTGGATACATGCTGAAGATCAACTGAAATCACATTCATCAACATGTTATTCACACAGTCACCACAGCTCCTATCTGACATGATGCTGAGAAAAAAAAATAAATCTGGGAAATACAGTAAAGACATCATGTAGGTTGTGAGTGTAGTAAACATGTATCCATGACAGTGTTAACTTAGTGAGCTACTTAACTAATTTGGTGCTAAAGGCTAGTTCTCTGCCTTCTGCCCAATTACATGATCAGCTTCATGCCAAAAATATGACTGACAATTATGTCTGTGTATGTATGTATATGGAGCCAAAGAGAGGGAGTGATTAGCTAGCATAAAGACTGAAAGCAGGGGATAACTGCTTGCCTAGCTATCTTTAGACCCCAGACCGAGCCCCAAAATATCTTCTCTCCACAGTACTCTGTACGTAACTTGTTCAAATGTTGCCATTTTCGTCATAAGCTCAATCCAGTCCCAGTAATAGCGCACGGGCTGGATGATTTCCAGTGTCTCAACTTTATTCTTCATCCTGTAGTTGTGGCCAGACTGACCCGTTACCTCTTTCGTTCATTCACAATGATGTCTTTTGGCAACAAACCCAGAACACAAAAACCTGGAGATTAGTGAGAGTAGTGACATCCTCCCACAGACACTCATTTTTGTTTCACAGAAGTACATGTGTACAAGAGTGCCCGCTTATTTCTCACATCTCCAGCAGGTGTCACTGCCACTTAGTTTAAGTTCCTTTCTAGCTAACTTCTACAATTTTCTCACCTTCATCTTTTGTCCAGCATCCAAAGGGGGTAAGTGTACATCCTGAACAAAGCCATACAACCAAGTTATGTGGAACAACTCCTGAATCCTTGTTGGTCAAATTATTTTTCCTATTGGAGAACACAGTGTCTGATCTGTAAAAAAAAAAATTCTGCACCTTTATCCAACAAAACGCTGGTCTAAAGTCAGTGGCACAGGACCCATTATTCAGACAGTGAGATGTTTCAACAGCTACAAGTTCACACATACGCTCTGCCTTTAGTGCACTGCAGTTAAACCACAGGTCATAAAAATTAACACTCTGATAAACAGCGGATGATTGCAGTAATAGAAGCTGCATGAGCAAAAGAGAGAGATGCTGTGCCAATTTACACCCAACAGTTGTAGCGTCAGGGGTTGTTTAAATCCAACAGCCTCATCATGATGTCTGTTGTTAATGTCCTGTATTCCTCTATACATCCACAAGATCTCACGCACAGTCAAGGTTCATATACGTACATAAAGTTACAGTTTCCTCTATTAAAACTACAGTTTTTAGTTTTGCTGCTTAAATATGACCAATATTTGCTGCAGTGACATTTACTGCACACATGGAATTGAAACTGAAAGCAGCATCTGATCATTAAACCAATGAATAAATGTCGTCAAGCAGCACCGACACTGGAGGTCATTTCCTCATTGTGCGTATTTTAATGACCAGCGAGGCTGCTTTCAGTAATTAACCTTCTGCAGTAACGTTTCCATGTGTGCTTTAATGTCACAGCAGTCATCCCTCTGTGCTTCAGACCGTGCATACAGTGTGGTTGGACATGCACTAAATGCCCTTCCCCATACACTTCAGACAATGCGCTATAGATTGTTTAAATAGGGTCCATTGCACTTTGTCTGTTTGACTTGCACACAAACAAATGTAAATACAACAATTTGTAGTTAAAGTGTTCGCCGTTAGGCCTGGGAGATTGTTGCAACACAGACTTTTTCTCTTGTAGCACTATAGTCACCGGTGCAGTGCTGCTAATTGTGCTGTAACTGCCATTTTCCACTTAGTATCAGAGTTGGACACAGTCTCAGAGTCCGACGGAGGACAGGGAATACAGTACCGAGGTGTTTTACAGTGGCTCCGACCAGGACTCCGACTACAGGCATGATAAAGATACAGCAGGTTTCCATCGTGTTGATGGTCAGTGAATGATTATTTGTTTTTGTGAAGTTTGAATTGATTTATTTCCGTTATTTGAGCAAGGAGACTTGTGTGATGTTATACTGTATTGAAATGAACAAAACGTCTCCTTGCTGGTTGTTCAGACATATTCAGAATCATTACCACTTTTATGGTTAGCATTTAACAGGTAGCTCGTTTTGTGCCCAAATATATTTAGATAAATAAATTAATATCATAAATGTGCAACGACGGTCGACTAACGACCTGAACTAACAACCACCAGATGCTTTATTTATTATACCAATATTATATCAGTTATTCCAGCGGGACACATTGACTTACACTGCAGAGAACGACAATAGTGAAGATTGCAGCAGTTTTGGAGGCTCTGAAGCAGCATCTGACAAGACAAGAAAAGTAGACTTTCAATAGAAAGAAATAGAACAACATTCAGTATGATTGTTTACTGTATCCCACGTCAGGACCCCCACAGGATTAATCTATGTTGTCCTGAAATGATTACCATTGTTGGAAACAATAAAAAATCTTTTTTTTGTAATTTAATCTAAACTTGTGCTTTTTTTCTGTAAAGTTTTACCTCTTCGGGGTCTAACAGATACTCAAATGAAACACTCTTTGAACTGTTCACAACTCATAGATGAGAGATCAACAGTAGACGTGCCTTCAGATTAATGGGTACAAATGAAAAGAAAGGTTGGGAAACAAAAGTATATAAAATATTCCAGTCAGTTTTAGTTTTCTGCTGATAATATGAGGGGTCTCACTTTATATTACTGGTGAGTTTGAAGTTGAGGTTGAGGTTGTCCAGAGGGTCGCTCTTATCCGACGAGGTGGAGCGGGACAGGGACAGACTGGTGACCTCGCTGCCCAGCCGATACCTCTTCTCCAGGTCCAGGGAGCCGGTGTCCCAGGGCTCTTCCCCTCCAACGAAGCTGGGATCGTGTAGGGTCATGTAGGTTATACTGGAATAAGAACAATGACTGTCGGTCGGCTATCGCTTCAGTGACAGAAATAAACACTACATTGGCTTGAAGGACACCAGCTGGATGTGAGCTCTTAAAATTGAAAAATGTTTCTAATACTGAGCAGCAAAAACAACATCCTATAATCACAATTTCATTACACGTGTTGTGCGTGTACTGTCAATGGAATCAATGTAGGAAGGGTGGTGCAATGATGTTATGAGCTGAATGAGTCATTTCATTAAAAGACACTGCTATCATGTCATTCCTGTTCTATGTAACATTCATTTCTAAAAGCAAAATTAGATCATCTCGTTGATGTTTTTTTTATTTTGTTTTGTTTTTCTGACAAAATTGATTCTAGTCAGATAACACAGATAACCTGAAAAAATACTTCAGTAAGGATCAAATAAACTCCCTGAGTGTGTTAAAGGACCAGTGCGTGGGATTTAGTGGATTTCAGTGGTGCACTTTCACAATTTCACAGTGCCTCATTTATTTATTGAATAGTGGAAACTTTGAGTACCAAATTACTCACCTGTCATCTTGAGAGAATCTCAGCAGAGGCGACCTCTCTGTAATGTTGGCTGAATTTGTTTTTCCTCTGAGAATATTAACCACGCTGAAACCATGCCTGAAAAAAAAAGAAAGAAAAAAAAGCAAAGGAATACGATGACTTTCAAAAAACATCCAAAATAACGAGTCTAAATCTGTGCTTTTCAAAAACTGAAAAAAAAAACAAAGAAAAAAAAAATAGATTTTTTTGTGAACTTTGACCGCAGTAGCTGTCTTGTCGCAGCTGTCAGTCACTGGTTACAGCAGTGTGTAAGACCTGATGTAACCTGCGGGTGGCAGAAAGGTGGGTGAGCAGCTGGTGACTCGACACCTGAGGAGATCATTAAAGTGTCTTTTGTCACCCTGCTGATGCACTGTATCCCAGAGGCCCCTGCAGGCTGCTGCCCTCAGAGAATCGCAGCTGGGTCTCGACCGATCACATCCACACTTATACACACACACACACACACACACACACACACACAAACTCTATATCTGTCTTCATCTCTGTCTGTCAAACACTCACACATACACACACTTAAAGCTGCTGTTGCTGAGAATGTTTTGATGTTAAAAGTGCCCGAGACGCGGTACTAATTTCCTCCTCTGCCACATTAATGGTTATTTTTACTTTTAAAAAAAACACCAATCCAGTATTTCATCAAGCCCTCAGTCATCTCAGCAATTACTCTGACAACAGCAGAGACGTCATGAGAATGGTTATGTAATAGAACACCAACCCACTGAGCCAAAACTGTTAGATGGAAATCTTTCTGAAAATTAAAGGTCCCCTTCGGCTAATCTTATAATCTTGAAGGTTTTTTTTTAACCCTCCGCCTGTCAAAAGGGTTGGGTGCTTAAACACAGTCAGTGTGAGCAGTTTTGTTTTGTGTAAGTTATTTTTTCAAAAGTGTTACAGGTTAATTAACGTATTATTGTGAGCGGGTAGTGTTGTGATGGCTTGCGTTAATGTTCTGTTGTATTGGAGAGGTGATTCAGTCATTCGTACTCGCGTTGTTGTTATTTAGAGTCTGGCGGGCATTACCAAACACGCTCCAGACAGT
>JAJHUR010001724.1:6389-17883 GCA_027495735.1 Lutjanus campechanus | reverse complement strand
TTTTTCCTTCCTCTTCTTCTTCTGTGTCAGGTTGTTGGAACTGAAGTGAGCTGAAGTGAACTGCTGGGTTGATTTGGACTGAGAGAATCACCAAAAGTATGTTTATAAACGACCATTAAGAACAGTGAGGGGAGGGAGAAGGGAAGGGGGAGGGGGAGGTGGTGCCATTCATGTGTCGGTTCATGGGGCTTCTATAGTGTTGGGGGACCATGGCTCCGACACTTCAATAAGCCATCATTCAGGTTCCCCCCAAGAAGAATTTCTGAACAACAGTTTAACGGTCTAACTCAACAGTTTAGTACTACATAGTTCTCAGTCTGTTCACATGTTTTCAGCAACTATTTTCTAACATGTATAATGTGTTTTGAACCAGCAGTTGCTATCTTGGTTTTTTCAGTGGGTGATCAATTTAAACAGCCACTAAAATACATTTCTTAAAACATTTGAGGCGAGAAATAGGCACTGTAGTCACAGAATATTGATCAATACTTGATCAGCACTGCCTAGTTTTACACTCTGATCTGAGTTTCAGGTGGCTCAATTGGAAACCAGACACAAAATGACTGCTGCCTAGTTACAATCTTGCTCATATTACAGCTGAACAGTCATTAAAACATGTTTCTGAAAACATTTAATGTGAGAAATGGGCAATATAGGAACATAATCTTGATCCATATTTGATCAACATTTGGTATTACACAGGATGAACTAACTGAGAATGACTTGTCAATCACAAGGTAGCCCCGCCCTAAAGCATCCCCTGTTTTATGGTCTATTTGACTCTAAATGGGGTCATAATTTACTGAATGAGCATCATGGTGTATTGAAGAGGAGACCATAAACTCATTAGGAAACTGAGGTCATAAATCATGTGAGAAGTAGTCAAATTTTGTTATAACCTCCTGAGACCCAGAAGAAAAAAGGTTATATTTAGTTGTTGTTTTTTTTAAATGTAATTTAAATAATTGGGATTTAGGAAATATATCACAAAGATTTTTTCTTTATAGTGTTAGTTGTTTATGTTTTATAACATGTCCCTTGTAGTGGACATGGCTCAATATTTTCCACAGAAATGCATTACAAGGCAGCGATTTAGTAATGATACATTTTCATTTGCTCTGCATTTGTATTTCATTCTTTCTCATTTGATGAATATTAGAAATAACTATAAAACAAATTGTATCATTTGTCATTTTAACAAAAGTAGTACTTCTATTTAAAACACTGCTTAGTGGCTAAACCTGGACTGAGATGAGTCAAAACACATGACATGAACATGCTGATATTTTATGAAGGCTACATTATGTATTACTGAGACACATGCTGCACTTCACATCCTCCCACTGCATCCTGTCCCGCATCATTTTTGAATGAAGGCCTGGTGGTCTGACCTGGACTGGATCCAGCTATTTGATGGCAGCCAGATTAAAGAAATGCAGGATGGTGCAGAAAGTCCACTTATTCATGAGACTTGACCTTAGATACAAGCGGATCATGTGGACACACATCAAAAACCTCTCTCCCTCACTCAGTATTCTGTCCTGAAGTATGGAAAATGGTTGAAAATGAGAGGAAGCAAGTCCTGCTGTCCCCACCAAAGGAAATGGGTTAAAATGTGTATTTTGAGAGGCTTAAAATGAACATTAACTGATAAGATCATTACACAGTTAAGATTATCAGAAATAAAAAATTAAACATTCTTATGAAAACCAGAACGATATATCTTTAGACATCTGATCATTTAACTCCCTTACTACACCAAAAAACATCTTTGCTGAAATTCCTGCCATTTTTAAAAGACAGATGTGTTCTGTTGGCCACACCCACATGTGTTACATCCCTAGGAAGCACAGGATGTACTTTTTAGAGGACATAAGGACTCAAATAAACTACAAGCATGGCGGGGGAAATAAAAGCGTAAATGTCATGTCCGGAGGACAAAAATGAATTAGTGGGTCTTAGGTGCAGACAGTATGACTTCTTTTTGCAGCCAGTGGAGTCGCCCCCTGCTGACCATTAGAAAGAATACAGGTTTAAAGCACTATTTAACTCTTTCCCCACCAATGACGAGATATCTGGTCAGTTGTTGTTTTCGCTGCAAGGCAGTAGGGGACGCAGTGATGGGTCATCTGACAAAAAAAATGTTACTCGAAGAAGAAGAGAACTGCTGGAATTGGGCAGCTGAAGAAGAAGATGGTGTTATCTAACATGAAAATATCGGTGTTCAGCAGCAGATGTGCGGGGCAGCAAGCACCACAACCTGGCCACAGAGTGGGGCTGCTCACACTGTAGTCCCCACACCTCCACAGCAGCCAGGACCCAGTGAGGCTGCTCACACCGCAGCCTCTGGGACTCACCCCGCAGCAGGACACACAGACCTAACATTAGCCACACTGGTGACAGATATTTCATACATATAATGTGAAGTGATAGAAAGACAAAAATAAAATGTGAAGTTGATATTCTGCTTAAAAAAATGTTTCTTTCACAAAAATGTAGTTTTCTGCTGTTTTTGTCTGATTTTTGATGCAATCAACCAACATTCAAGTGCTTATGAAAAAGAAAGAATGAAACTAGAACAAATTTTTTTTGTGTCTGAAACTAGAAGATCTGTTCTTTCTTTTGATATATCCCATGTCAACATATGTTAACATATTCTGAATAACATTCAGAATATGTTAACATATGTTGACATGGGATATATATATAAAAATGCTGGCAGGGAAAGAGTTAATATGGTTTGTGATAAACACACATACTAGTCATTTGTAAGTTGAAGAATTCTTTTGTTTGAGTCTCTGTTATTTTCATGTGTTGAAAACATTAGGGGCCTCATTTAATGTCTGTCAGAGGAATACTGTCTCACCACTGTGCTAGTTACAGAGCTGCTGTTTGCAGTTTAGCCTGTGAAGCCCTCTAAACGCTGTCTACATTCAGAACCCCCAATGACATTTGTCATGAATTATTCATGTTTTCAGCCCTGCTGAGGTCACTGTTGTTTTCAAAGACAGTATGTACATCAACCTCCCTAATTACTTCTTGAATAAATAAGCAGCACAAGCAGGGATGGTGTTTATAATTTGTTGTGTGACACGGGACCTTTTTTAAAAATACGATCTTGTGTTTTGAAACCATTTCCCAACTCCATATCCTTTGCCTTTATCCAATAAATTGTTAACCAGAAAACCGTGTAAGAAAAGGCTACTCAAGCATTTTCCACTAAACATGAAACAAAAGAAAATCCTGCATGAAGCCAAATTAATGAAAAGCTGACATGGTCATTTTTCATGCTTTAGTGTAACAAAATATTATGTAAAACGACTGTATATCTCCATGTTAAATAGCTCAGCTAATTCAAAATAACAGCCATGTAATAGAGACTATATTAATCAGTGGAAAAGCTTTACAAAATACTTTAGTGGTGATTTATTTATGTCCCTTATTGGGCCTCCAGGGATGGACTGTGTAGGTACACCAACAGGCATACCATTCACAAGGCAGATTTACAAATCCCTCGATGGCTGTAAAAGCTAGACTCCAAGGCATTTGAAGCCAATTATTACATGTAGAATACTGCTGTGCCCCAATTAAAAACTTTTCAGGCTCTTTGTATGAGGTATTTATTTCACTGTTAATCCACTTAAAGCAGTGGAAAAGAAAGAGAAAAAGCAAGAAGAAAAGTGTTTTTGTTTTTAGCGATAGTGTAGGCTCAGATGGTGTGTCAAAAAAAGACATATTTATCACAATATGTAATGAGAATCCCAAATAAGCCATCTGGCCCACCAGACCTAATACTGGAAAACAAGTCAAAACACTGGAACTTATCAAGGATTGCACATATGGATCCAGACCATAGTCAAAGAACATAATCAAACTGCTTTTCTGAAATCATTTGTCTTTTAATCACCGATAAAAATATACACCAGGGAAAATAGGCTTCAATTCGTCCATCTTCCTGATTATTCTTCAGTCGACTTGTTCGTTCATTTCCGCTCAGAAAAGATCTGAAAAGATATGGTCCTTTCACTGATTTCAGCCCAGTGAAAAGATGCAAAGTACAAATTTCCATAGATTCACAGAAGTCAGCACGGTTACCAGGAGAGTGAGAGACAGAAAAGAGGGGCGAAAAAGTCACGTCTGGTCTTGCAGTTGATCATGGAACTTGAGCAATCTCGATTTTTAACTTGTCACTTGCCAGTGTTACCAAGTGTTCCCTTTGAGTCACTGTCGGTCTTGCTGTCCATGCCACCATGCCTTGTCACTCTTCAGGATGAATACCTGGCAGTAGTTGCACAGATACGGACTGGACAAGGTCATAGTTGACAAAAGAGCTTTTTTCCACTGCAAGAACTGAGATAATTAAATAAAATGCAATGTGTAGCCATCACCATGGGTTCTGCTTACTGTTCCCAATGTTTTTTCTCAGAGGAATGACTTGCCTTACTCTGACTGACTTACCAGCTCATTTATGCTTAATGTTAGAAATGCACACACACATGGACAAAGCTTTCTGTCCATACTCATTTATTTATCATACTGCATTTATTTCATCTGAATTTCTGCTGTGTTCTCTGACAGATTTCTGATACGGACCAAATGGAGCAGTATCACTGGTAGTCTAAATTTTAATTTTGACTAGTCGACTAGTCTAACGGTAAGAAATTACTCAGAAAGCAGCTAAAATTGAGCACAATTCATTAACTGATAATGTTAAACCTTGTCCAAAATAATACTGTGTGTATAAGAGGCATTTGAAGCCGTTAATCCCAGTCTACAATTGCCACATTGTATTTTAAATTCCGCTGAAATGTGTGCCACTTTGCACAGTGCAATATGAATATTATATATTAACCTACAAAACATGATGACAACTCTGAAAAGGATCACAATGTCTGTGGGCAAAAGACATTGTTTACCCAGAGCTGACCTTAGCAGTGTGTTAGCAATGCTAACAGCAGCAGCCTGCTCACACACTGCTCCAGCTGAGTGCTTATATATCAGTATGTTCTGCCACAGCCAACATTTGACCTTATTTTCATTTTCTATATCAAAACTGTCAAGCTGCAAACCATTATCTGTCCGATTTTACTGATAACAACATCTGTGGTTGGGTGTGTCATTGGAGCATGTGTGTTGCTGTCTGACAATGCCACAGTCCCGATTAGTGGTGGGCAGCTGCATAACATTTTAGAGGCAACAGTTAACTGGCATTTTGCATGAATAAAATATCGATAGACAGTTTATCCAACTAGTATTTCTGGTGCTGACTAACAAGGGTGGTGATGTTTACTTGTATAGTTGACTAATAACGCACATCTCAAATTTTTACAACCTCCTTCAGTGTTGCCAGGTTTGTTGTTCTTTGGAGTACCTTTTGATTCTGAGCGGTGCCCTCGAGGGGATGTATTTGCTTAACATCCAAGCCAATGTAAACGATTCATGGAAGTGTGTGGGCAGTGATGGTTACGTTGTTTGAAACTGATGTATCTAGTTTTGTACGTAAAGGGCACACAAATGAGCCTTAACCTTACCCATCTATACCGTAAACCTCACCAACAAGTGAAGGCAACAAGTCCTAGTCAATCAGAGACAGAGTATGGCAGGTCATTCTTTTGCGATCCTAGGGGGAAAAAAGGCCAATTTGAGAACTTCTGCTAATGCTCAGACAATCAATGACATTGCTGATTGATTGTAAAGCCACCTGAGGCAAAATTTTAACTACTAATCATAATTGGTCAAGCAGATTTATTCTCAAGAGTGAGTACAGCCAACAAAAAATTAGCAGTCCTGATTTTATTACTGTATCCACATGGACCAGGGTAACCAATACTTGAAATAGGTCCAGCCCCTCATCAATGTTTGGGGAGTTCAGTCTCTTCTCAGGTGTGATTGTGTAACTGTGTGAATGTGATCATAGCGTTCCTGAAAGAGAAAGAGCTTGCTCTCAGTGAAACTCAGAGGGAGTTTGAATCAGTGGTTAGAAACCAGAAGGTGGACCAGAAGATTTTTCAGCGTCTGACAGATATAGAGATACAACATACAGCCAAGGAGCACGGAAAGAATGAAAAAGAAGATACAATCTTACAGAAAAATGGGGGTTGCAATGTGCACAGTATCACTAGGAATTATGTTCATATTGGACGATTTCTCACTTCACTACATAGTCCAATGTCAACGTGCCCTTTTGTAGCATTACAGAAAGTAAGTGTGTGTGGAGGCCTTTCATGCAGGAGAATAAACTTTGCATTTCCCTTTTTATTAACAGTAATCACAATCTTTCCATAGCTGTGGGCATTTATTGTGTAACCCTAATCATATTTCAACCATAGTTTGTCAAAACCATGAGCTTTCCTAACCTTTAACGTACCATGCGCAGTACAAAAAAAAAACTGGCCTGGATGTAAAAAATTCAATTTAAAGGTATAGTTAGTGATCATAATCCAACGCACTTTTTGTCAAAATCATCGTATTTCTCCTCACTATCCGCAAGCTGTCACTTCTGAGAGCATGCTGGAAAAAAAAATCAATTTTCAATAAACAGCCTGGGCTCTGAATTTCAGCAGGTAAATCTGTGGCTCGGGCCGAGCCACCAAAACATGGATCCACCCCCTCACACCCGAGGGGGCCGGTTCATACTCGTGCACAGGTCAGACATGGGGGGAGGGGGAGTAGTAGGTTGCGTAGCGTGCGCAGTTAGAGAGAGACACGGAAAAACAGCCCAAGAGAAAACGGTCGGAGGAGCATAAATTAAAAAAGAAGGGCTACAACCATGAAAGGGCAAAGACCCGGGTCAACATCGGTGTGGCTTTCCGACGGTGGAGGGAACTCCGTAGTGTACTGTTGAACAACTGTTGTTATCTATTTATAATAGCAGTGGAGTTGTGGGTACAGTTGTCTGACAGGTCAGCTAACCTTAGCTTTGCAGCTTAGCAGTGTGCTAACCCACAACTTGGCTATTTCAGCTGCTTTACTGCTGCTTTAGTTTCTACGGCCATTTTCATGACAATGTGTGTCCATGAACTTCGGGGGTAGAGCCCGGGGTAGAGTATGAAAGGAGGGGTGGGTCTGTATTCGTTTACACTTCAAATATCAACAACCTCTCTACTCGTTTTCTCCCACATCGCTAACTACACCTTTAACACCTAACACAATTTGTTGAATCGTCCATTATAAACATTCTTGTTAAGTGACTGCAATGTGCACAATAAAACAAACTGAAACACTGTGACACGTTTGATGAAATGTTATGTCATTCCCAGCTGGGCCCTTGATTTTCCAGAAGCGTATGAACTTGTATCTCTTGAAGTCTGTCCTAATGTTCCTTTTTACTTGTGTATACCTGATGTCAAAGGTTGAAAATACAAGAAAACTAAAGAAAGAACCAAGTACCAAAGTCTTACAATAAACCTTAATAATGTGCTCCCTTTTATTTGTCTTGCAGCAGACTTTTAAACTAGCTGGAGCTTATAAAAAGAGTGTTTAGGAGGATTTATGAATGAAGAAGTATAATAGTCTAATCTGTTTGTATCAGTATTTTGGCATAATTTCAAAATGATTCCTAAACAGACAGATTGCAAACTTCTGAAATAATATATCATGCTTGGTCTTTACTGGCATAATAAAATAACTTTCATCTTGTCATCATTTAGCTTTAAAAACTTTGGGACTTAGTGCAAATGCTTAAGACTAACTTGTGACTTGCAAAACAATGACTTGGTCCCACCTCTGGTAAATAAGGACAAACCCTTACAGGGTCAGTGAGTTTGACTGAAGTACACAACAGAGTATTATCAGCACAGCTGTGGTAATTCACTTACGTCACCTGATGATAACACCAAGTGGATTCATATATAGTAAGAAGAGTAGTTGACTGAGAATCCTACTCTGTGCAGCCCCACAAGAGATATCGTAGGTTTGTGAAAGATCATCTCCTTCAGCTAATGATAAACTACTTGTTGGTGATTTAGGATTCAAACAAGTTAGGAACAGCTGCAGAAAGACCAAAATGGTTTTCAAGAAAGTGAAATAGAAATCTGTGGTTGATAGTGTCAAAACTTTGCTAAAATTGCAGCGAACAAGTATGCTAACCAATAATAGCTTAGGTCACGGGTTGTTAAGTCCCTGCAGTGAAAAAATATTTAGCAGATCACCTTATTTTGATTACTTCTTGACAGTTTTGTCTAGAATTAGGCTTAGAGCATGATCAAGAAACCTGAATTTGGAATAGCTCAATAACACTCACGAATCCACATCTGGGAAGCTGATACTTCAGGGGCCTGCTGTCACTCGGTGCAAGCAAATATATTTTGGGCTCCATGACCTTACAGAAGGAATGAATAAGAATTCACCAGTTTTCAGGGGAAGGGATTGTAGCTTTCTTTGGGCTTTAGAACATATGAAACTTGCACGTCTTCCAGTGGGGCCACCAGCATTCACTCTACCTTTTTTACAGATACCATTTTATCACAGTCAGCCTAATTTGTGTCTTTATAAAGAACAAATCAGTAAAACTCCATGTTCCCATTATTCAAGCCAATGGATGGTTGGTGACCTGAACCATGAACCCTGGGGCATCGTGCTCCGAGCCAATTTGGTATAAATCTCTAGGGTTTTTGAGTAAGTGGAGTTTCAGCAACAGTAAAGATAAAGACCAGAATCCTTTGGGTCTTGGACTAGTTGTACCTTTTCCACACATAACAAGCAGAGCTGAAGGAGAAAATCATATGAAATGGCCTGTCATTTTTAAAACCCTGGTCTTCTCTCAGTTTGCATTTTGTCCCTCATTTAAGAAAAGCACTTGAGCTAGGATGTTTTCCCTCAAATCTCTTTTCAGCCTGTGTGCTCCGCTCTCCTGTTGCATGTAAATGGCTTTTCTTATCCTCTGATTTCACATGGTATCACAGTTCCCAATTGCCAGCTTTTTGTAGCAGTAATTTTGCATCCTTGCACCAAGGTTTAAATGGCACGAGTAAAAAGCAATCTGTTTCAGCAAATCTGGCAAAAGGTAAAAAAAGAATCTTTAGGTGTCAGGATTGGCCTGGTCTGTAGCCAGCTGCTCTCCAACAATTCGTTCCAGTGTTTGCCTCTCTGGCTCCCAGTCCTCCAAGTCGGCATAGTTTAGTTCGGGCATTGCTGCAGTCAGGCCCAAAGAGCTGACCGACCCGGCCAAGGACCCGCGGCCTTCATAGGCGTATGTTTGAAGTGAGTCGTATGGCGGGCCCCGTGTATCAGAGTCTGCCTCAGCCACCTTCTGATGGATGATCTGCTGAATGATGTCATGACTATCTAACAGAAGTGAAGGTGCTGACTGGCTGATCTCTCGAGGGACGCAGTCAATGACAAACCAGGCAGGTTCTGACTCTGGACTGTAGTTCCCGTAATCCACCTCGTGTACTTTCCTCCTCCTCACCACCACGATCCCATCCTCATCATCCTCGGCCTCGTCCTCCTCTCCGTACGGGCTTGGACCGCAGCCAAGGTAGGTGTGGAACTTCCTGCGAGGCTCTGAGGCTTTGGGATTTCGAAGTGCAGCAATGTCAAAGGCTTCTGTGTCCTCCTCCCCGCCTCCCTCGTCATCATAGGTCACCACATTTTCTCTGATGTCCTCTTCAGAGAGAATCAAGGGCTCTTTGCTTGCCTTCTTATTTCGGAGCTGGGTGAACAGCATCACAATGGCTAGAGGGAAATGAGCAGGAGAAGAAAAAAGGAAGGAAGAGGAAAAGGGGAAGAGACAACAAAGATTAAGAGAGAAAACCACTTCCCAAGCGCTCTTTCAATGACATGAAGGAATTGATTAGATAAATGCAGATTGGATTCTTCTGAAAAAGGCTTTCTGTCCAAGAAATCAGGTGTTTAAAGAGTAACTTTGGTCCTCTTCAGCCAGGACACTATTTTTCCATGTTTTTGTCTCTAAGTGACTAATGGGGACAACAATTTTTGAAATTGGTCCAGTATTGAGGGAGAGTGCTGCAGTCAGCAGAAGCGAAACTAAGCTACAATTTAATCCCTCTGGGAAACTGCACACTGTTAACTCAAGTCCACTAAAAGTGCTTGTTTTTGCCACTGACAGGCTCAGATTGTTAGTCTACTTGTCTGACAGCATTATGGAAAGGATCCCAACAGACACAGACTTTTTCAAAAGAAAAAAAGGATGCATTTTATTTAATCATAAACAGCTGTTCAAAATTGCTCTCACCAAATTAGTCCATGTGTAGAAACTGTCCTTTTAACATCATCATCTTCATTCAAACTTGATAGAAACAAAGTAAAACTCAATTAAAACATCTTGGTTTGTCTTTACGCTGCTGCAGCAATCACCAACTCGCCAAACTTAAGTTGATGATTGCTTAAACAGTGAAAAGATGGCAACAGACATTTTTTTGACTTTTATTTTGTTTCAATCAAGTTTGGATGAAGATGATGACAATGTTTAAATGACCTTTTCTGCAAAGGGAGCCTGGTTAGTTTGTGGAGAGCAGTAAAACAAACATAGTTTAGTCTTAAACAACATGGTCTGTCTCTGTAGAGGTCTTGTCCATAATGTCTTTAGACACTTAGAAGCTCATTTTCTCTTCTGCTGGCTGCAGCAATCTCCTTCAATACTGGACCAGTTTCAAAAATTGTTCAAAGCCACTTTTTAGAATTTAGAACTTTGGCAACCATAAGTGGGGGTATGAAAAATACACTTTGTGTCCAGACATGTTTGAGCCACCAGAGCCAGAGGACGGTGACAGGATGGTATTTTTATTCCTTCTGTGTCAGGTTGTTGGAACTGAAGTGAGCTGAAGTGAACTGCTGGGCTGATTTGGACTGTCTTAAAGCGATATTCCACCCCAGAACGATAATCCACTCAATATGTACTCACCCCTATGCTTGCAGTCCTATGCAGTTCACAAAACAATCCTGGAGTTCAGCAGAAAACAGGGTTGCAGCCAAATCCAGTACAATGGCAGTGAATGGAGACCACGGATAAAATGTAAAAAAAAAAAAAAGAACACAAAACAAACACAAAATGTCTCCATCCTGCTCGGATGGTGTAATCTAAGTGTCCATGAGCCGTGACAATAAAATTTAACCACAAAAGACGACATTTACATCATGTTTTTAGCTGAAATGTCAACTGTAGCCTCTCAGACTCGAACCAGATGCACAAGAGGTCTCGTGATATTTTCACACGTGCATCCATTAAGAGATATACGAAGTCTCGCGATACATCAATGCCATGTTTACATGCTACCTGGGAGGCTACGTCTTGTGGTTAAATTTTAATGTCACTGCTCATGGACACTTGGATTATACCACACACAAACATTTTATCCGTGGTCACCATTCACAACAATTGTACTGGATTTGGCTGTAACCCTGTTTTCTGCTGAAACTCCAGGATTGTTTTGTGAACTGAAGACCTTCACCCATCCTCACATAAGCATAGGGGTGAGTACATATTGAGTGGATATCGCTTTAACGTCGGCGGGGGGGTCGGGGGGGGGGGGGG
>JAJHUR010001723.1:5282-39501 GCA_027495735.1 Lutjanus campechanus | reverse complement strand
TTCTTGTTTTTATGCTTTTTCTTCAGTTTTAGCTCCAGTGTCTCCTCGCGGGGGTCTACCACACCGAGGGCGACGTCTGGCCTACCAGTGGGGGTGCCGTCCCGTGGAAAGCACTGGCCCAGGTGGCTGGTTAGCTCCGCACCTTGGTGTGGGGCCTCCCGTCTGCCCGGGCTGGAGTGGTCACTGTGGCGGTGCTCCCGGTGGTCAAAGGCTGTGGTCCCTCTCGGTGTGGATGGCCCCCACATGTAGCGTTGACCTCACCTCATGTCTCGGTGCCCAGCCATGTCTCTCTAGTGTTGGTCAGTGTGTGTGGGGAGGTGTGTGGAGGCGTGTGCCAATGTGTGTGGTTGTGCGTGAGTTAATGTATGTGTGTGCCTGTGTGAGTGTGTGTATATATATGTGTGTGTTCTGTGTATTCCTGTGAGGGTGGGAGGGGTGGGTCTTCGGTCTCAGGGTTTTCTTTGTTGTTTTTTAGCCTCTGTGAGGCACTTTGTGTTACCACCGTGTATGAAAAGTGCCATATAAATAAATAAAATTTGAATTTGAATTTGAATCTGGTCGGAAGCTGCACTGTAACTGAGCGTCTCATGGATAACATACTGTAGCATAGCCTGTCTCTGGTGTCTTCAGTTGATAACCTACTACGCAGTCCCACGGCCCTCGCGGCCCACTGGTGCAAAACTGAAAGTTTTTTGCGGCCCTCTAGGTGGCGCTTGAGGCCCAAGTTTGGGCCGCGGCCCTATGGTTAGGAATCACTGAACTAGATGACACTGCTGTAAATTATCCTGCTTTCTTAATACAAAAACACAAATATCGCGCACCGTTTAGTCCGTTTAGTGAAAAAAGAGGATTTTTTTTCTTTCAGAGGACAATATTTTTATTAAAGAAATAAACTATAATTAATAGTAATACTAAATAAATAAACAGATGCATATAAATAGCGCCATTTTCTTATAATACTGCTGGTTTTGTGGTGATGGAATGTTAAATCTGAAGCCTGCAGTGCGTTTTGGCATTGAAGACTTTTATGTCATGTTCTAAAACACTTTAGGAACAATAAAAAGGGAGTTCATATTTATCTGACTGCTTGTATTCACTGATAGAAAAAGTAGACATATGCAGTAATATAAAAAATTGAGGATGCAATGCATCGTGATGCATCGTGGAATTGGATCGAATCGAATCGTTGACTGGATAATCGTAATCGAATCGAATCGTGAGACCAGTGAAGATGCGCAGCCCTAATAGTGAACTGACTGCATAATGAAAATCCAAGATGGCGCCAAGGGTGGCTGCTTCGGTGTGTTGGCGCGCACTGTTTTGTCTTGTTTTGCATGTAAACTTTGGTGACAGAGCTCCGGGCATTGCAGCAGAAAACAGAGGCGAGTTCATGAACATTAAAGCAACAACCCCAGCGGAATTATTTCCGACATTTCTCTGCTCATCAGTGGAATTATTGGACATTCTGATCAAAGGTGCGCTCACCTTTGTTCATGCAATAAAACGAGGAGGGAGAGACGTGCAGGAGTGCTTGTGCGTCTCCGCAGGCGTGGACACCGTACCCCACTACCAGGAATTTTCTCTCCAACGTGCGTTCACTGTGCAACAAACTAGATGAACTTCAGCTACTGTTGGGGAGAAACAGTGACTTTTCTTCATCTTCCATTTTGTGCTTCACGGAGACGTGGCTGTGGGGATTGATACCGGACTCTGGGCTGCAGCTGGCAGGCTTCCAACTCTTCAGAACGGATTGCGACACAGAACTTTCAGGCAAAGTCAAATCAAATCAAAATAAATCAAATCAATCAAATCAACTACTCCCCCTGCGAGTTCACTTCATTCATTCTGGTCGGTGTTTACATTCCACCGCAGGCCAACGCACAGGAGGCGCAGCGCGCACTCGCCGACCAGATATTGTGCGTGGAGTGGATATACCCGGACTCCATAGTTATTGTCCTCGGGGACTTTAACAAAGGCAACCTCAACCACAAACTCCCCAAATACAAACAGTTCATTAAATGCCCAACCAGAGAGGGGAATATTTTGGATCACTGTTACACCACAGTCAGCAGTGCTTATCATGCTGTCCCCCGCGCTGCACTGGGACACTCTGACCACGCCATGGTCCACCTGATTCCTTCATACAGACAGAAATTAAAGCTCTGTAAACCTGTTGTGGGGACATCAAAGAAGTGGACCAGTGAGGCCGTGGAGGATCTTCAGGCATGTTTAGACTGTACTGACTGGGATGTTTTCAGGTCTGCCACCAACAGTCTGGATGAGTACACAGAGGCTGTGATGTCATATATCAGCTTCTGTGAGGACTGCTGTGTACCATCACGCACAATGGTGAGGTACAACAACAACAAGCCCTGGTTCACAGCCAAGCTCAGACAGTTACGGTTGGAGAAGGAGGAAGCATTCAGGAGTGGGGACAAAGACAGGTTTAGAGAGTCAAAGTACAAGTTTAGCAAGGCGGTGAGAGATGCTAAACGGAAGTACACTGAGAAACTAAAGAAAGAAAGAAAGAAAGTAATCACTCAAGTTCAAGTTCAAGAAATCTTTATTGTACCCAGGGGGCGATTTGCAGTGCAGCCAGCAGCAAAACGCAAAAAACAAAAGCAACAACACTAACAATAAAAATACTCAACAGTAAATACACAACAGTGACAAGAACAATGACGACATGGGAAGTTAAAAACAACAATGACACAGTTGACAGTAGTCAAAAAGTGCAATAAGATACAGTAATAAAAACAGAGGGAGAGTAAAAGTTAAAGTGACCACGTGCATGTAGCGCGTCTTAAAAGGGAATACAACTATTCATTATTAAGAAGGCCAATGGCCACTGGAACCCAGGATTTTTGGAATCTGTTTGTCCTACATCTAGGCACATCAAATCTCCGTCTGGATGGAAGCAAGCTGAATTCAGATGCAAGAGGATGGCTAGAATCAGACAGGACAAGTTTTGCTTTGTTTAGGGACCTAGTTTTGTGTAGGAGAGAGATGTCTGTCAGTGGAGTGGCAACAATTTTACTGGACACTTTAACTATGCCCTGAAGTCTGTTGCGGTTGCGGTTTTTAAGGTTGATTGACCCAAACCAGCAGATAAAAGCAAATGTCAGGACAGATTCAATAAAACATGAATAAAACATCTTCATAAACTTAGTGTCAATGTTTATGTTCCTGAGCTTGCAAAGAAAATACAGGTGCTGATTGGCTTTTTTGCACACGGCATCAACCTGATGCTCGAAGGACAGCCTGTCATCAATTACCGTCCCAAGATATTTATACTGTTTGACTGATTCAACAGCTTGACCATTGATCAACAGGGGAGCGGTGACTGAGCGGGACTTCCTAAAATCAATCGTCATTTCCTTGGTTTTGTGAACATTAATGGTGAGGAAAGACAACTTGCACCACTGAATGAAGTCCTCCACTACAGGGCCGGGCACAGGATCATCATGGCTGAGGAGGGACACGATCACAGAATCATCAGCGAACTTCACAACATGACGCTTCTCATATAAGCTCCGACATGCATTAGTGTACAATACAAAAATGAGGGGCGAGAGGACGCACCCCTGAGGGGAGCCGGTGGAGGAGAAGAGAATGTCAGACAGAATGCCACTGACCCTGACCCGTTGTGATCTGACAGTTAAAAAATCCAACAGCCAGTAAATCAGACCCCTGTCAATATTATAATTTAAGAGACACTCGGCTAAAATGTGGGGCTGAATGCAGTTAAAAGCAGATGTAAAATCGATAAAAAGCAGGCGGACAAAATTTTTGATACCTTCTAAATGCGACATAATCATGTTAAGAAGGTTGATTGTTGCATCATCGACCCCCCTCCATGGCCGATATGCGAACTGGAGAGGGTCCAAGTTTGCTTGGACAGTGTTCATGAGATCATCTTTCACGATCCTCTCAAAAGACTTCATTACAGGGAGGTAAGTGCCACGGGTCTAAAGTCATTCAGTGCCTTTGTGCATTTACTTTTGGGCACAGGGACAATAATCGAGTCCTTCCACAGGCGGGGCACCCTGTGGACCTGGAGTGACCAGGAGAAGATAAAGCTGAAGATGTCTGCCAGCTGTTCAGTGCAGTTCCTCAGGACCCGACCTCCAATGCCATCAGGACCCAGACTTTTCCTCTCCTTCACACCCCGGAACACCCTCTCTTTGTCGACATGCACTGCCACTGTACTGTTCGGCTCTAACGCAGCGCCTTTAAACACAGACAATTCGTGGCTAAAATCATGGATATTAAAGTGATTTGAATGAATATTTAGTTCATTTGCCAGGTCATGATCAGACTTCTCATTTAAGGAGATGACTTCTGGGGCTGTAACCCCAACAAGGATTTCACCCCCTCCCATGCAGGTCGTGAGCTGCCAGTGCTGAACAGGTTCTCCACCCTGTCCTTATATTGCTGCTTGGCAAGTTTTATTTCTTTCCTGACCTGCTTCTGTAGCTCCTTATATGTATCAGTATCACCTTTATTAAAACTGATGTTTCTTTTATTAATAGCGTTTTTGACTGATTTTGTGACCCATGGCTTATTGTTAGGAAAAATGGAGATTGTTTTTTTAGGAATACATAATTCCTCGCAAAATTTAACGTAGTCAGAGACCGTCTCTGTGATTTCCTCCACGCTCTCACACGTATTTTTAAACAAATCCCAGTCAGTGCAGGCGTAACAATCCTGGAGACGTCCGATAGACTCCTCCGACCAGACCGGAACTAATTTGCGTTCCGGCTTGTGCTTCTTCAGGACTGGTTTGTATGACGGAACCAAATAAACAGTGTTATGATCTGACGCACCAAGTGGAGCCCTCCGGAGGGACTTATAAGCCCCTTTTATGGAACCATAACAAAGATCCAAACACTGAAGGTGTGGCAGAAGGTGGAATAAAAGTATTCAAAGGACCACAAGGCCTGTCAGACTAAGGTGAGGCATAGTTGCACTTATCACTTGAGGATCAGGTTAAAAGTGATTCCTAAATACAGGTTAGAAGGGGTAGTGTCCTTGGGGGTCGTGGGCAACGTTGATGAGGACAGTCGCAGAGGGAAAGAAACTGTTCTTGTGCAGGGATGGCAGGTTGCAGCCGATCACCCTCTCGGCAGAGCGAATGACCCACTGCAGTCTGTCCTTGTCTCTGGCAGTAGCTGCAGCATACCAGATGGTGATGGAGGAGGTGAGGATGGACTCGATGATGGAGGTGTAAAAGTGCACCATCATTGTCTTTGGCAGGTTGAATTTCTTCAAGTGCCGCAGGAAGAACATCCTCTGCTGGGCTTTTTTGAAGAGGGAGCTGATGTTTAGCTCCCACTTCAGGTCCTGGGTGACGATGGTGCCCAGGAAGCGGAATGACTCCACAATGGCAACTGGGGAGTCGCACAGGGTGATGGGGGTGGGTGGGGCTGGGCTCTTCCTGAAGTCCACAATCATCTCCACTGTCTTTAGAGCATTGAGCTCCAAGTTGTTCTCACTGCACCAGGTCACCAGTCGGTCGATTTTCCACCTGTAGGCCGACTCATCCCCACCAGAGATGAGTCCAATGAGGGTGGTGTCATCCGCGAACTTCAGGAGCTTGACAGACTGATGACTGGAGGTGCAGCTGTTGGTGTACAGGGAGAAGAGCAGAGGAGAAAGAACACAGCCTTGGGGGGATCCGGTGCTGATGGTCAGGGAGTCAGAGACATGCTTCCCCAGCTTTACATGCTGCCTCCTGTCAGACAGGAAGTCTGTGATCCACTTGCAGGTGGAGTCAGGCACGTTCAGCTGGGAGAGCTTGTCCTGGAGCAGCGCTGGGATGATGGTGTTAAAAGCAGAGCTGAAATCCACAAACAGTATCCTGGCGTAGGTTCCTGCAGAGTGCAGGTGCTGAAGGATGAAGTGGAGGGCCATGTTCACAGCATCGTCCACAGACCTGTTGGCTCTGTAGGCAAACTGCAGGGGGTCCAGGAGAGGGTCAGTGAGGGTTGTGAGGTGGGACAGAGCAAGGCGCACAAAGGACTTCATTGCCACAGAGGTCAGTGTGACAGGTCTGTAGTCACTGAGTCCTGTGGTCCTTGGTTTCTTGGGAATGGGGATGAGGGACGTCAACAAACTCTTCAAGAGGCAGAACCCCCGCAAAGCAGCAGGACCTGACTCTGTCTCTCCCTCCACCTTGAAGCACTGTGCCGATCAGCTGTCTCCAGTGTTCACAGACATTTTTAACACCTCACTGGAGACATGCCATGTGCCAGCCTGCTTCACAACCTCCACCATCATCCCCATCCCCAAGAAACTAAAGACCACAGGACTCAATGACTACAGACCTGTCGCACTGATCTCTGTGGCCAGTTGGAAATTGAGACCACATGTGAAGTTTTATTGACCAAGACAATGGTAGTTGCTGTGCAACCACTATACTTCTCCAACTGTGTAAAAAAGCAAAACAATTTAACAGCAGTAATTTCTGTGGGGTCAGTGTGACTGCCTGTGGCTGAAATAGATAAAAAATTATTTTTACCTGGCCTTTTGTGTAGTTTATATAAAAACCTTTTAAGTTAAAATACACAGACTTTTAGGAAAAGTCAGGTACCAGCCGCACGTAGCTTGATCTTCGCTAGACTGACAGTTAATTAATGTTACTTGTGATCTGTCGCTGTCTGACTGAACAGCCTCATAGAAATGATATTTTACAGTTCTTCATATTTTATTCTAACAAAATTCGTTTAAGTGATACTCCACTTTACATGATAACCCACTCAGTATGTACTCACCACTATGCCGATGTGATGATGGGTGAAGGTCTTCAGTTCACAATACAATCCTGGAGTTTTAGGAGAAACAGGGTAGCAGCCTTATCTAGTACAATGGCAGTGAATGGTGACCATGTGAGTGGGTTATCATGTAAAGTGGAGTATCACTTTAAGGCAAGTAATTCAATGCTTTTAAAGTCATGATATTAAGCTGACACAGATCCCTTATTTTGTTTGCGGTCAGATGCTGGTGCTGCGTCTCCAGCATAAGGCTGCACGATGCCTGTCGCGGTGTTATATACAGTCGGCTTAATAAAGTCAGTGATCACAAGTTAGAATTATATATATATTTTTTAAAAAAACAACCTTTTATTCACCGAGGTTTGGATTGGATTCTTCGGGAGATTTTAGCGTCTTTCTTCTGTGACAGACGCATTTCTCTACTGCCAACTGTTGGAGGTAAATCTGTCTGTATGCTGCATCTCTGACAGTATTTAACCCAGAAGTAATTTGAAAAAGTATGAATCCAGTGCATTAAGGGTCAGAAGTGTTTGAATTCATGGTGCTTTGTTCTTGTTAATCAATTAATTATAGCCGCAGTAAGCTCCGCTGTCATATGCACGCACACACACACGCACGCGCACACACACACGCTCTATCTCTCTCTCTCTCTCTCTCTCTCTCTCTCTCTCTCTGCCTGTCCGTCTCTCTCTCCCTCTCTTAACTGCGCATTCGCCACAACCTGTGGTAATATCACCAAGGGAAAAAACGATCGTTGTTCATTCCTTCAATCGCCAATCGGCACAACCCTAATACCCTATATACATAAAAAAATTCAAAAAAGAGCAATTAGATAACTCAGCTGGTCCTGACGCTTCCCACTGAACAAAACGTTGTCCAAAAGACATCTAAAAGACGTTATCTCTAGACATCTTACACGTCCTCTGGACGTCCTCAGGGAGGCCAGAATGAAAGTTTTTTATACGTCTTTCCTGGACGTTGTATGGATGTCTTGTCTGGACGTCATATGGACGAAAATACGTTGTAATGACGTAATTATTTGACATCCAGAAGATGTCCTCAGGGAAGCCAGTTTCTCCAACACAAAAAGAACATCATCACCAGCACAGAGCTGGTGGCACGATAGTGCAGTGGTTAGCGCTGCTGCCACACAGCAAGAAGAGAAGAGTTCGACTCCCCTCTTGCCCGAAGTCAGCTGGGATATAGGCTCCAGCCCCCTGCGACCCTCACAGATAAGCGGTTACAGAAGATGACGTCTATAATGACTGCATTTTGACTACAATTAGCCTTTATATAGAGGTCCTGTGGACGTCAATGCTGCACGTTCGGTGGACGTCGGGACAAAGACGTCGTCTGGCGTTACAGTCTGCACGTTCATGTGACCAAAATTGGACGTGCAAAAACGACGTAGAAAAGATGTCATTTGGACGTGTCTGCGCAGTGGGTTCTGGCTTCCCTGAGGACGTCTTCTGGATGTCAAATAATTACGTCATTACAACGTATTTTCGTCCATATGACGTCCAGACAAGACATCCATACAACGTCCAGCAAAGACGTATAAAAAACTTTCATTCTGGCCTCCCTGAGGATGTCCAGAGGACGTGTAAGATGTCTAGAGATAACGTCTTTTAAACGTTTTGTTCAGTGGGTTAGTTCATGTTCTAACTAGGGCTGTCAAACGATAAAAAAAATTAACTCGATTAATCGCAATACTACTCGGTGATCAATCACAATTAATCGCAGTTAAAATACTACATATTATATATACTAATATTACTTGTATTTTCTTCTATTATTTCTTATATAGTATTGAAAGATGCAATACAGTTAATCCATTACAATTTAAGGATGTAATTTTACAGATTGGTGAAAAATAATAACTAGGGGTGGGACTTTAACGCGTTAATTATGATTAATTAATTACAAAAAAAATAACGCGTCAAAAAAATTAACGCATTTAATTGCGGAACGGAACAGAACGGAACGGAACGTTTGTCAGTGCTTGATTTCCTGGTCGACCGATCACACTGATGCACAAGACGCGTCAGAGTTAGGAGGCTAAAGGCCAAAACACACCGCCGGCAGACGCCGCACATCAAAACAGCCGCCCCCATTATTTTCTATGAAGAAGCCCCATACCGGCTGTGGCAGGCGCGCGCCGGCGCGCGGCCCCGCAGGGCTTAAGCCACTGTCCTATTCCCAGTGTCACTGCGTCTGAAAAAAACGCGGGTTTACCACGAGAAACAGCAGTTCAATGCTTCAATATACTGTTGGCTCAACTACAGTCGTTATTTACTTGTGTGTTTCTTGCTTTTCACTGTAGTTTCAACTGTTTCATCTGTTCCTCCTGAGCTCCAGCTCCTCTCTCTGCCTGCAGTCTGACTCTTTACAGACACTTGCGCCTGCATGGCAGGGATTCACATCTCAGTGCTGCCGAGGTGTGTGTTAACTCACTTGTTTTTAGTCAAGTGGCTGACGCTGGACATTTCACTTCACTTTCACAACAATATTTTGTTGTTTAAATACATGTATGTGTCTATCATTTGATTAAGTCATATACCAAAATCCATTTATATTGAAAAACGTTGCTTCTTGTGGTAAATATGGTTATGCGATTAAAATGCGATTAATTGAGATTAATTAATCACAAAGCCTCTAATTAATTAGATTAATTTTTTTAATCGAGTCCCACCTCTAATAATAACACATCATAGTTGTTTATTTTTTCACATCAGCACTACATTTTGATTAGTGTATTAAATAAATGCCAATGTATCCGTCTGCACACCTCAACTTTCATAAACAAGTCACATCCATACAGTCTATGGTCACTTGGTTGTGAATGGAGAATATTGTCCCCCTGAAGCTGCCATACATCTGACAGGCCACTGTCCATCATAGGAAACACTCGCGGAGTTACAACTAGTCTGATTGTCACTGTCACTGACTCTGTCAACCAAGAGTTTAACACTGTTTTATACTCTCGTGTGTGATCAAACCACTGATTGCAGCGAGTTTTACCCGGTCGGACGGCTCTTCACCCGGCAGCGGGTGGGATGAAGCTGCATTCAAGACGAAAATATGAGACAAACCCCGTCCCACACTGATTCAAAATGGGACGCGCTCTTTAATCCTCAAATACGGGACGATTCAGAGGACAGGTGACAACTCCAGTGGCAACACAGACCACAGACTGTACACACAGACAGACTCTACCTAAGTCACATGATGCGATTAATTGTGAGTTATTGTTTCCAGATTAATTGCATGCGTTAACGCGTTAATTTTGACAGCCCTAGTTCTAACCCTAATCTATTTGAATCAACCAAATTATAATGCACCAGAAACAAAACTACATCACTAAACACATGGGCAAAAGCACAGAGCAAAATGCAGTGCTATCTGGCCCTGACCACAGTGACTGACCATAAACAAGAACTACATTAACAAAAGTACAGACTTAGTAAGCACATACAAAAATCATGGCCTCAAAGAAGATCCTGAAAACCTTGTATGTAATGAAAAAGCTATTTGCAGGAATGCTGTTTTTATTTTGCATATAACTGACTCAGGAAAGACTCGGCTGTAGTCCTAGAAATATAAGTTGCAGAAATATGTCGGCTGAATCATGGATGACAGCAGCTCTTTCTAATGCTCTGGCACATCAGTCATGTCACCACAAATCACCTCCTCTCCTCATTCACTGAGCTTGGTATCTCATGATCTGCCCTCTGCTGGTTCGTGTCCACCCTCTCAGGGAGATATTTCAGTGTACCTTGGAGGTGAGAAGTTTCAAAACCGCACAATTTATCCACAGGGGTTCCACAGAGGTCGGTGCTCAGCCCTCGTCTCTTCTCAATATACAACTCCTCACTTGGTGCAATAATCCATTCCCATGGTTTCTCATACCATTGTTATGCTGATGATACACAGCTCTTCCTGTCATTCCCTGCGGAAGACCACACATTCTCCGCTCGCATCTCGTCATGCCCAGCTGATATCTCAATATGGATGAAAGAATGCCACCTTCAGCTCAACCTCTCCAAGACTGTGCTCCTTGTCCCTCTGTACAACAAGAAATCAGTATTCAACCCAAATCCATCCAGCCCACACCTACCTACATAGTCTGCCTGAAAAGTGGAACTTGGAAACTTGTATTGACTACTGCAACTCCTTACTGGCAGGCCTCCCCGCATGCACATTCAAACCACTACACATGATTCAGAATGCTGCGGCATGTCTGGTTTTCCATCAGCCAAAAACAGCACATCACCCCAATGTTCAGATCACTCCACTCGCTCCCAGTCATTGCCCATATCGAATTCAAAACTCTGACACTTGCCTACAGAACAGCAACTAAAACTGCCCTCCACAACCTGAAGTCCCTCATTCAAGTCTAAGCTCCCTCCTGCCCACTATGCTCTGCCAAAGAAAGACGCCTGATTCAACCACCACAACAGGGACCAGAGTTGCTAGCTAGACTCTTACAGTTTGTGGCTCCCTGATGGTGGAACAAGCTACCAAAACATGTTTGATCCGTCCCTACTTACTCTTGTTGTTCTCCCCTGACTAGACACTTGCTTATGTTGCATCATCTCCCAGATGTACGTTGCTGTGGATAAAAATATCTGCTAAATGAAATTGTAAGATTGTAATTCAAAACAGTTATTTATTTGAATTGTTTAAAATGTGTGTCAGTGGCCACACATGGACTCTCAGAAGTCCTGTCAGCATTGTGAAGTTTCCAGGTTTTCACACAGTCATAACTCTTAAAAACTTAACTCTTAAAAACTGACTGAACACAGCCATGCTCAGTGCAGCGCAGAAACAGATTACAGCCACACTGGCATAGTTGAGAAAACTGTTCTCACAAACATCATTCATAACAGTTTTGTGGACTACTGTTTTAAAGCTGTAGTGCGTAACTTCTGTCACGCCCTAGCGGAATTCTGCGTTATTACAACAATAAAGCCGGCACTTCCATATGACATATGCCCATATGCCCAGGTGTACACTGTACACAGAGCAACACTTGCTACACACCGTGTACACAAAGTAACACTCGCTACACTCCGTGTACACAAAGTAACACTCGCTACACACCGTGTACTGTTGGACACTGTATCTCGCTACACAACATGGCGAACACCAGGCTGCTAACATTACATTACGTTCATAGCACCATTTCCAAGAAAATAATAAAGTACTAGGTCCAGTGCATGTAACAGCAACACATACTACTGATAATATAATTATAAACCAAGTCACTTACTTATCCAACAGCAGCAACGCAACATCTGCCCTCAGCCCCATTTCTTCCTTCAGGGCTCTCCACCGAAGAAAAGCGATGCCAATACAAATCCGTGTTTGCCTTCTCCGTCGGTCACTTTCCTTCTTTGCTAATAGTGCTTCAGCCAAACGTCCAGGCTTTTTCTTTGTGGTAGGATCCACTTCTGAACCGTGTCTCGGCCGCTTCTTTTGTTCTCCGCCATGTCGCTTTCTCTTTCTACCTGCGCTCTGCCTCTTGCTATGAGACTCTCCGCTCTTCCTCCCCCTCCCTTCTTGTTGTGAGGTAAAACATGTAATTTCCTGTGCGCCAAAAATGATATATATTGGAAAATACCGCGGGATGTTAGAGGAGCCGATCAGCTTAATCAGGATTGTGTCATCTCCTCTAGTAGTGGCTTGGGTGAAACGGACATTTACGAACATGTAGAAGTTACGCACTGTAGCTTTAAT
Source organism: Lutjanus campechanus (assembly GCA_027495735.1). NCBI lineage: Eukaryota > Metazoa > Chordata > Actinopteri > Lutjaniformes > Lutjanidae > Lutjanus > Lutjanus campechanus. The sequence goes on along the minus strand of JAJHUR010001723.1, from coordinate 26,989 downwards.
GTGCTTGTAATATAATTTTACATTATGGATAGAGATGGTGCTGTTTAGTTTGATGACCTGGAAGATATACGTAGCTGTTTGATTTAGCATTTTATTAGCACAACAAACTGAGAGAACAAGGAGTTTTTAAAGTGGACCCTTCAAATGTTTTTGTGCATGCTGTAAAGGATCTTCCACACTGCTTAAAGGGATAAGCAAAAATGAAAATTCAGTCATTACCTACTCACCAGCATGCTGATTGGTGGTGGGTTTATTTTGTTAGTCCACAAAACACTGCTGGAAAACAGGAAAACATTGTTGCAGAATCTCCCAAACAATAGAAGTGAATAGTGACCAGTTAAAAAGGAAAACATAAAGTGCTATACTGTTCGTATGGTTTAATCCAAGTCTCCTAAAACTATGACATGCCAAGTTGACTAAAAAAAAGTTGTTACACCATGTTCTTAGCCTGAATTTTCACTGTAGATCTGTGGCTTGGAAACTTGGCTTCATGTTCACATGCACACTGTCTGAACTGGGTGTGTGTGTTGTGACTGTGTGCAAGCAACATGTCGGGAATTTAGGCGACATGTCGAGACATTAAATAAATGCTTAAACAAATAAAATATGCAAAGTATTTTGTAAATAAAAAAGTAGCGTACACATGTCCTTCTCTAAATGATATGCCACTGCCTCCGTTATTTCATTGTAACGTCTTGATTATTTGTCATATGCCACTGCTGTACCTCTCCATGGTGGTCTGTGGCCGCTTGTGTGGTGTTTCACCTGTACCAGCAGATGTTGATGGCTGTGGCTGTTTGACACTGCTGTACTTCAACGGATGAGAGCGGCTGAGGTGATAAAATAAATTTGTCGTATTGCCAGACTTGGTAGGGACGACGACCTTGCATAGTTTGCGGACAACATCGGTCTGACTTTTGTCAGACTTAAAATATCCGAAATACTGCCAAACTGGCAAAGTGACCTCTTTTATCCACAATTTCCTCTTGCGCTGTCGCACTCCTTTTCTCCTTTCACTCCACGCCGTTCTTGTTGTTAAAGCAGTCATGAGGCACGATGGTGCAATCAAACATGAAACTGGTAATGTGCATGTCACTCAATAGGTTGTTGCTAGGTTACCAGCAAGGAGTGAGTGAGTTGGTTCATGCCACCAACCTTGCTTAGCTGTGCCGAGAGAGGCCGAGAGGCTAAAGCCCGTCCTCGGCCCGTCAATCGCAGAATTGATCACCGGTGATCGCAGCACAATGCATGCTGGTTAGATTTGTGTCCGACTTGATCCCAACTTGCTCTGACATCATGCACACGTGGGCAACAATAACCTCACGAGATCGAGCCGGCTGCAGTTTTCAGAGCCGCAGTTGCTCTCCACCGACTGCAAGCGCCTTGCTGTCACCTGATCAGTGAGCTGACAAGCTCTGATTGGCTCCTAGTTTTGACAACAAATACCATGTGTTGTATAAAATACCAATTATCTGTGGAACTGTAATATTTAAGGCTTGATATATTAGTCTTATGTTGTGCGATAAAGTTCTAATCTGTCAACAAGCAGATATTTTGTGTCTGATAATAATAATAATAATAATTAAGGTTATATATATGACTTATCAAATGAACAGTTACAAAGTGCTTTACAAGGCAGATAAAAGAACAGATGTTCCATGTAAAGAAGGGGCGTCACTTTAATTTTAACTTCAGAGGTCGAGAACACACTATCTCTTCTGCTATGAACGTGGTCTGCAAACTACAGGTGATCTAACAGGATGTCAGTGTCTCCTCCTGTATGTTCTCTGTAGTCTGCTGGAAACTGTCTAACTTGACTGCAGCTTTTTGTCTCTACCTCCTGCTGTGGCCGCCTGATCTCGTCTACTCGCCAGGTGAGGCGCAGTTCATCTCAAACGCACCTATTATCGAACGTTCTATCGAATGTATTTTCTATTGATATTGATCACGTGTCTATCGCGATAGATATATTTATCGTTTTATCGGCCAGCACAAATTTTGCAATATTAGAGGAAAGGAACATTTTTTCATCATTATTCTCATTTTCATCTATAAAAACATTAAAATGATTATGGTGTGTAATTTTTTTCAGGGATTTGTGCTAAACGAAGATGTTTTCTTCTTCATTCTGGAGAGTGATGTGTTGGCCAGTACACCTCTGCAGCACCACAATATTTCATTTAAAACAAACATTTCGTCTTTGACAAATATTGCAAAATACTGCGAAGTGAAAATTGCAATAGACCATATTGCAGTTTCGATGAAAATTGTTCAGCTCTAATTCATAAATATGTTTTCATCAGTGTATAATCACCTAGTTGTGTTTTTGTTACCTTAGAATCAGCCATTTTTATCTATACAGGCTGTGCGTCCTCCTCTTCACCACCAGATGCCACTAAATCCTACACACTGGTCTCTTAAGCCACAATTTTAGACTTCACTTTTAGATCTTGCTTGTTTGACCTGTTTGCTTAAACTAGGCCTGGGTGATATAACAGAAAAATCTACCACAATAGTTTCATATCAGCTTTTATCAATAATTATTGATCACGTAGGTCAGTGGAGCCTGGTTAGTGATTGTGATCTACTAGTCGATCATGGAGTGCTTACAGGTTGATCACAAAATCCTTTCTGGTTGATAAGTGTATGTAATCACAAATAATCCCCACAAAAAATCAATAAATTCAATCCCGGTATCCCAGACAGCTGTGTAAAATGTAGAACAGAAAAAGTGACCCTATTTCACTGTATGTGGAAGTGTAAACACATACACATAATTTCCAAGATCATCCACAAAGAAATCCCTTTGCGCCCAGAGACCTGTATCCTTGGTATTAGTATTATTCCAGGATCATTAGCTCTGAGAACTCATGACACAAAGTTAATGAACATTTGTGTTACACATGTGAAGCGTCATATTGCGAGGAATTGGAAGAGTGTTTATTGTCCATCTGTAAACCTTTGGATCAAAGAGCTGTCTTCTTGCATAGGGATTGAAAGGCTTACATACGCAATCAAACAAAAAAGCCATATCTTTCATAAAATATGGGATTCACTTCTTATGTTTTTGGAAACGAGGACCTGATATTGTAATTGTACAGTATTTACCAATTACCGAACGGGACTGTTTTTTGGGGTTGTTGTTTTTTTTTTGTTCAATAACATTGACTAGTTTCATTTATCTATTTTATTTTTTCGAGCTGATACACATGTACATCTGCATGAGTGTGTACCTGTCTCTGTATTAGTACATCTACATTGATGGCTCAGAGTTTATCAGCAGGTGAAGACAGGAGGGAGGGACAAAGTTCAAAGAACTAAATATTGTAACAAACTCCTTCTGATAATGTGATGCACTATGTTAAAAAACAATAAAAATATATGTGTTAAAAAAAAAACAACAAAAACAAAAACCAATCCCCACACAGAGCTCAGAAGTGTCAGTGTTGGCATTCAAAAGGTCAGTCAGTGTATGTTTATTAGTTGTTGCCTACTGCCATCTACTGGTTGGCTTTAGAGCATGCAAGTACCACTATAAATTGACAAAATTTACAGTCAGCTGTACCGTGAGCCGAGCTGTGCTTACTAAGCTGCAGAGTTAACATTCCTGTTTTTCAGGAGGCTACAGCCAAACAAAAAAATTCATTTTCACATGGAACAGGAGGGGAATTTTTTCTTTGCCATGTCAAATTTAAAATGTGTGTGCTTGATTTGCAAAGCTTGAGTCATGCTAGCAAGTAGAGCAACCTTTAACAGCATTTTACCAGCACGTGCAAAACCTATGAGAGGGAATCTGCAGCCAAAAATGAGCTCTGAGGGAGTAAGATTAAACAACTGAAATCTCCATTTTCATGAGACTCAACACCAGAAGAAACATAGCCACTGTAGCGTCATATCAAGGAAGTCACGTATTTGAGAAATATAAAAAGCCATTCAAAGACAGAGAGGTTGTGAAGGAGGCATTTCACAGACTTTGCATCACTTGAGTGAGTTGCTTCATATAAAACAATAGCAATATCTATTGACAATAGACACGTCATCAATAGCAATAAGAAAGTAATTTAGTAAAATGTTTGATAGATTCACTTAAATGCATTAAATACAAGCCAGCATGAAAGCACATAAAGAATAGCCAGCCTGTCATATGCCTTGATAATGGAGCTTACAACAAGTGACATGGAAACAGCCAGTCATCAATCAATCAGCCAGTCAACAAACACACCCCACGTCTGCTCCGGTCCTGGATCGTAAACATCCTATCATATTCCTGCTCTGACTGACACACAAACAGCCAATCCTTTAACAGGTCTGTGGTTTGGTTGCTGCCTCAACACACACACACACACACACAAAACAGCATGTAGTGATGTGTGAGACAACAGAAACAATGTATAAAATCAGTGCAGGTAAAAAAGAACAGTTGAGATCGGCAGTTTGTTTTTTGTCATTTCTTTAAGTCAGACAACTATCAGGGGGTGAGGAACGTCCTGGGGGAGCTCAGAGTAGAAACCCTGCTTCTTCACATCAAAAGGAGCCTGCTGAGGTGCAGGAGCTGGAAAGCACTGCTGATGAGAGGGACATACCTGACTCCTGCTGACGCTGCGACCTGACCATAATTGGTTGGATGGATAGAGGGACCAATATCAGAACAGTGTTGTGTATTAACTGCAGGAATACTTTCCTGACCAAGACTGGTAATACAACAGACTTATTTTATCACTTCAGCTGCTTCCATCCATTGAGATATAGCTGTCATCAGTGACAAGCTACATTATCAATAATTAATCTGCTGATATGAAACATCATTGCTGTGCTGTCTTGCTGGTGAGTTATATTATTTGTCAGTTATTTTATTTGTTGTTTAGCTCTTTTTTTACATTTGAAAACTGGTCACCATTCACTTCCATTGTTTGGGAGATTCTGCAACACTGTTTTTCTGTGAAAGTCCAGTAGTGTTTTGTGGACTAATGAGGGTGAGTAGATAATGACTGAATTTTTGGGTGAACTCTCCCTTTAAATTAGTCTATAATTTTCCATTATTTCTGACACTGTAGCAGCTGAACATGTTGTTTCTCAGTGCTGTTGCATTGTGTTTTACTGTTTAGTTAAGTCAAATCACACTGCTCAGTCCTGTTAAAATGTTAATACTACATAGGTCAGACAGTGGAATCATAATCACATAGAATTGTCAGTTTAAAAACTGATAGTAATTTTAGAGCCAGTTGTGGCATCTTTTTATATGTTCAATCAAAGTGTTTCCTAAGTTTATACTAATAAGAGTATGATCTAGATCTGCTCTATATGAAATGAGCCCTGGGGTGCCTTCTGTCTTGATTTGGCTTCATATAAATAAAATTTACTTGACTAGAGTTTTATGCATCACTACCATACATGTTGCATCACATGAACCACTTTAGGACTAGCTGCTGCGACCCAATCCATTTTTAGTAAAAAGAAAAAAATCAGTGTTTGACATTCTTTGTAAACCAGTTTGGTTTTTACCACCAACAATAATTTAGTTAGTGTGACTAAATACAGTTGGGTAGTGGAAGCCCAACTGTGATGCTACATTAACACGAGTGAGTTAATCTAGAGGTATGGAATAAATTGATGTTGGCATTAATCAACACAGTTAAATCACGCAAAAGATTCATCTCAGTCAGTTTAGTTAGCTGGAAAGTGAAGTATTATTTAAATCCAAGAGCATATTCTGTAATGTTGAAATTACCTTATACATTCATTTTGGTTTCTGTTAAATCAGTTAGTGTCATTAACACAACTTTCAACTTCATGGACGGTGTTGACAGACTTGGATTAATCCAGCATTTTATTAAAGTGATACTCCACCCTGTGAGAATAAGCCATTTTGTATGTACTCACCACTATGCCGATGTGATGATAGGTGCAGATCTTCAGTTCACAAAACAATCCTGGAGTTTTAGGAGAAACAGGGTAGCAGCCTCATCCAGTACAATGGCAGTGAATGGTGGCCACGGATAAAACGTTATAAATAGCAAACAAAACAAACACAAAATGTCTCCATCCTGCTTGTGTGGTGTAATCCAAGTGTCTGCGAGCCGCGACATTAACAATTAATTGCAAAAGACGCCATTTATGGCATGTTTTTAGCAGAAATATCAGCTGTAGCATTTAGCCGGTAAGATGTAAACATGGCGTTGATCTCGCGAGACTTCGTATATATCCTAACGGCCGCACATGCCGAAGTCTCGCGAGATCGACGCCATGTTTACATCTTACCGGCTACATGCTACAGCTGATATTTCAGCTAAAAACATGGCGTAAATGGCGTTTTTTGCAGTTAATTTTTAATGTCGCGGCTCGTGGACACTTGGATTACACCACACAAGCAGGATGGAGACATTTTGTGTTTGTTTTGTGTGCTATTTTTAACGTTTTATCCGTGGTCACCATTCACTGCCATTGTACTGGATGAGCCTGCTACCCTGTTTTCTGCTGAAACTCCAGGATTGTTTTGTGAACTGAAGATCTGCACCTATCATCACATCGGCATAATGGTGAGTACATACTGAGTGGGTTATCATGGAAAGTTATCCTTTTAATCTATAATAGATTAATACAATAACGGATCAGTCAGACAAAGTAGATTAGACAGATAGATTAGAGAACTGGTGTACTTTATTAATCCCAGTGAAAGATTGGTGTTACAACAAGTAAAGTTATTCACAGTACAAGAAAATAGCTAAACATGCTGTAGGGGTGATGCTTTGATGCTTATGTCTTATAAACCTAAACCAGTGGTTTCCAAATGTCATTAGGCCATGGCATCTCAAGCCACCCAATAGAACATGCATATATGCTTATCATTTTTATATCATATCATATCATATCATATCATATCATATCATATCATCAGGGATTAGAGAGCCATATCCCACATATGATGTTAGAAACATGCAGTACTACAGTGGATGGAACTGTAGGTAGGTGGTGTTCAGTTGAAATTCAGCTGCCTCAGATTGAGTCCTGAGATGTATCTACATTTCTTAAAAAGTCTCATTCCTGTGTCATATTTGTCTATTGCTGCTCTGACGTCACTATCCTTTGGAGTGCTGAGCTGCCCACACAGGCCAGAGCAAGTTGTGTTTTTGTGACAACTGTCAAACCATGACTTGTCTTGTCATTACAGCAGATACTTTATAAGTGCATATTAAAGAGTTTTAATAGGGTGATTCGGATGCTTTCTTCTTTTTCATGTTTTTTTCTAAAAGTAACATAAAATGTAGTTTACGTAAATGTCAGTAATTCTTTCTATAGGCACAACAGGCACAATAAATGACATCAATGGTATGGCTCATCCTCAAGGCGCCGAGGCATCCACTGTGGGAACCACAAGCCAAGACCACTATCAATATCCACAGTATATTCCAATATCAATTTACACATGAACAGAAGCATGCTGACGCACCAAGTTGCTGTTGGTGTTGTTGCTGTCTTCTTCGGGCATAGGCAAGTATACAGCCAGGGCCACACAGTTGGCAAAGATGGCCAGTAGGATTATGATTTCAAAAGGTCTGAAAGTGATTCATAGGAAGCTCACATGCCAATCATAGTATTTCACATATAGATGTTCCCTCATCACACAAATAAAACAGCAAACTCCTTGACATGCACTCAGAATACCACCTAGCAAATACCTGTGCTACAAATAGAACAATGAATGACAAGTGAAAAGTGAATCTGTGGTAGCTATAATCACATTAAATGTTATCTGTTTTGTTCAGCCATCCCTCTGCCTAGTGACCCTTTGCTACAGCAGGATACTTCCACTCCACGATATTGATGCATGCCTTGCGGAATGGATTTCTCAGTGTCAAGAAGAGGAGAGAGCGAGCAGGCCTTGGGTTTCCTCCTGTGGCCATCAGCTTCTTTAGCTTCTCCTTCTGTTTTCTCTTCAGAGTTTCCTCATCCATGATGTAGGATGATAACGGGGGACTGCTGCTGTCTGCCATTGTGGCTTCCAGACAGTTTTTGTTCCAAGTTTTCTTTGAATTAGAAGAGGTATTCCAAAGTCCAAGATTTTTTCAATACGTGGTCGTCCTCTGGGCTAGATCTGTCCACTCACTCGTAACTTCTCTGAACTTGTCTCAGTCATGTCTCACAGTGTCTCTCGCTCATGGTTTGACTGAGCGACAAAGTCTTTCTCTGTCTCCTATCTGTGGAATGGCAGCTGTCCTCTCTACTCGTAGGGGATTGGTTTACTGAACAGCTGTTTGGTCAAGAGAATAAATATAGACAATGAGCATGGCTGTCGTAGCATGACAAAAGTCACCTCTTGCTACAACCGTGCTGTGCTACATTGCAGATATAGTCTGGGTGTACTTAACTTTTTTAAAAATGCATCCCAAAATGAGAGGGGTAGAAGTAGCCTACGCAGTGTTTAATGGGGAAGCAGCTACATGCTAGGAGAAGAGTGAGCTGGTAGCTAGTGGCCCAAAGACATTTTGCACTGTGATCAGTGCAGAAGAGCCATGCTGAGTCCTGATGAGAATTTAACACTGAAGAACTGAAGAACTGTTAGAGATCAACTGTCCAGTGGTGTCTTGAAGTGTCTTTCAAGTTTCTGGAAGACCTCTTCAGCAGCAAGACTTCAGATGTGAGGATGGTGTAGGAGGCATTTCAACACCCACAACATGGACCACATGCAGCTGGCCATGTTTCACACAGGGTTCACTGTTCCTTGTCAGAAACATTCAAAATTACCAAATTTGCAGATACATCTTTCACTGGACAAGAATAGTATAAAATTTATAATCTGAAAAATAAGAGGTAACTAAAGCTGTCAGACAAATGACCATGTCCCTTTGACATGTAGTGGAGTACAATTATAAGGCTGCGTTAAATTGAAATACAAGTATTGTAAATAAAAACAACACTACATATGTCATCATAACTGGTGTATCAACAGGCCTTACAATCTAACAAATTAACTAAATTAACCTATATATACTGTATGTATACCAAATTCTAGCTGCATTTGTGAGCAGGTGTTGTCTATCAAATGGCATCAAGTCAAACTATCAAAGCTGTCTAAAAATGATTTCCTCTGTTTCTTCTTCTGTCAAGTTAATAACTCAGTTTTTAGTTTTACTGCCTAAAAATTACGCACACTGGAGCAGTAACATTACTTATATGAAAACATTTAAAATCACTGAAAGCAGCCTGTAATCATTAAATCATTCTTTAAATGATGTTGTGCCACACAAGCTTTACAGGTGATTTCTGACTTTTCACCAAAAACAGATGTGGTGTGCAAACTGCACATGTGCGCTTTCTGCTGGGCACCAAAATTTCACACAGGTATACAAAGTCAACTTGAAGGTCAGGAAAGCACTAAACTGTCAGAGCACTGATGTGCTGTTTTTTTGCTGATGCTATCACAGTATCTACGCTAATGTCTACAGGAGCCACCATTGTTTGTTTGAGACAAGTCGTTTCCATGGACGCTTCTCATTGTCAGTGCACCTAAAACCACGCCTGTGGCTGCCAGTAGTCCCTCCGAGGATGCTGATTGGCTTGCTCCACCAGGCTTAGAGCCTGGCAAGATAGATTCTTGCACGATCTCATGATCTTGAATCCAGCTGCCTCACAAGGTAAGAATAATATTTAAAAAAAATCAATCCTTTTCTGTGTTAACCTAACAATGAATGCAGACAGAATTATCTATTAAAGGGAAATGCCAAAAACTGTTTCACATCCAGATTACTCATGCAGAAAACTACTCAGCCTGTGGAAATAATTGTATAATGTCTTCCATTAACCCTCCTCTCTCTTTATGGCAGCCCAGTGCTAAGTCACTGTTAAGCAATGTTTTGCACAAACTTAGATGAATCAACTCCAAATGTCTCTTTGAAAGGGTAGCAGTTAGCATGGCTCCTAAAATAAATCAGCTCTTCTCTGCAGTTCTCCCTCCCCTAAATAAAAACACAAACATCATGGAGTCACTTGTCAACAGTTTTATATCTTAAAGATAGCTTATTTTTGCTTCATGTAGGCAAATCTGTCAGATGTCAGATTTTACAAATGCTAGTTTATTATGATGATGTATTTATTCTGGATGGTCATCTTATTTCATGTTTCAGCTCGCATTAAAAGAACATGTTAAGTGCTTTATTAGTGTGTGTGTGTGTGTGTGTGTAGAGCATGCAGTGAACATGGCATATTAAAGCAGATCTGGAGACATGATAGGTCAAAATGTTGTCAGGGATTTATAGTAGGATGGTCATTGTGGACAGACACTCCACCAACGACAGTAGTGTAGGATGGAGGCTCTGCAGAAGGTGTCGGTTCCACTGGGTATTTACAGTAGGTGATCGTGATCTGCAAAGCAACACAGCATAAGAGCAACAAGACAAACATCACTCAGGGTATATTTCAGTTCTGCATCTCCCTGCATGCTTGTCTTCTCCTCCCATCTCAGTCCCTCCTACTGAAGACATGAGGCGAGATGCAGGGAAAGATGTGAGGAGAGATGAATTGAGAATTGTTCTGATTTTATTGTATTGACACAGAGAATGAGCTGTACAGTCTAAATAATAATAAGGGAGAACGGTTACTGTTTCCAGCACATTTCTTACAAGCTGTGTTCAGTAAGTTATTTATATTATAGATTAGTCGAACACTGGTTAGCAACTCAGGAAGCTGACCCAGGTTTTCCCAGTATGGCCAAGAGTGAGAGTAGTGGACTCAGGCTGTCTGAGGGACAGGGGCAAAAAAAATGAAAAGGGCACCAGCTGTATGTGGAGGGGGCAAGTGTGCTGAAAAGTCATGATGCACTTTATCACGTTCTCTACCTAGAAGCTTATACTATAGGACACATTTTCATGTTTAATCTACCGCAGGGGCATCCAAGATGGCACTTTTGCATTTTTTTTAAATGAACTTTGGGGGACCAGGGGGTAGAGCTTAGATCGGGCCCAAAAAATCCGTCCCGACCCTATACCTAGCCCGTGCACGTCGTGTCCAAGCCCGGCCCGGCCCGACATATTAACTGTAATTATGAGCCCGAGCCTGATTAAAATCCGACTTTGTTTTTTTTTTAAATCCGTGCCGTGGGCTGTTTAAATTCGACGGCGGCGCTCAGGGCGGCGGCTTCAGGGTCCTGACTCTCCTGCATCTCTGCAGCAACCTCTATGCTGTTGTCAGTCCATACCTCCGACTTTCCATCCACTGTGCTCAAACTCAGCTCTCCTGACTTAATTTTTTTCTTTATATTTTCCAACTCCATGCTGCTCAGCCGCTCCAGGTACGAGCTCGAGTAGACCAGTGATGCTTGCAGTGTGTGCGGCTGTGTGCGGCTGTGTGCACAGCGCGCCCTGTGCACGTGAAGAAGACGTGATGCTTGCAGCAGTGTGTGTGGCTGTGTGCACCGCTGTGCACGTGAACAAGACGTGATACTTTTTTTCAACACTCGTTGGCTTACTTAACGAAAAATAAATAAATAAAATATTGCTGATTATGGCCCGCGGATATTGGTGTGAAATGTCGGCCCGACCCGGCCCGCAATCGGGTCGGGTTCGGGCCAGGCTCGGGTACGGGCCGAGAATCTAAACTCTACCAGGGGGGCCCTCAGCACCCCCACCCTTGAGTCTAGAAGTCATAAGTGGGTTCACATAAAAGGCATAAAAACACTAAGAATGTGCAAATTAATATACTTATAACTTCCCCATCATCAGAGCAAGAACAGATCTGAAGAGAATTACATTTGTGTTGTTTGTTAAATTAATGTGCTGCTAAGATGAAGTCTAATGGTATGTACAACAATCTCAGCCTTCCAGCCTCTTTTAACTGCAGCCATGCAGTGTTAAATGGACTTGGGAGCAAATGAAAAAAAAGTGGTTAATAGGGCTACATTTCTTATCTTACAAAGACTATGCGGCGACGCTGTAGCTCAGTTAGTAGAACATACGCCCCATGTACTGAGGCTATGAGTCCACAGCAGCAGCTGTCGGTTTGACTCCCACCTGCGGCCTATTTGCTGCCAAGGCTTTAGTGCTTCAGATCATCTCTGTACAAAAGCACAATGAATGGGTTTGCCAGTCTCCGAAAACACTGTTGCTCTTTGTAGAAACCCTCTCATGACCTGGGTACTGAGCTCTACGGAATCTTATACGAATGGTGATGTCATTTTCTAAGAGAGCTGATTGGTTAGTAGGCAGTGCTTTTATACACATTTATCTCTTATCTCAAACATAACCTGCTCTGGAGCAGGTTAGGTGTGCAGGCCTCACACAGTTTATTTGGCTTCAGAATGGTAATATTTCACTGGATTCATCAGTAGTCAGTGGTTGACTCACCTCTGGGTCGCAGTTGCATGTAGCTTTGCAGGCAAATCCTGCAACAGTGACGGACACAAAGAACTCCAACAAATGTAATAAAGCCATGACTCCTGAAACCCCCTGCGTCAGAGTCTGAAAAAACAAGGAAGTTGTGTTCAGTAAAATGACCACAGTCACTCTGTTCTCATTGCATTGCTGGCAGACAATCAGCCAGTCAGAATTCTCAGTAATGGTGGAAGAATGGATCCTTGATTGCAGACAGAAGTAGCCTTCTATTTCTGTTTTGATGAAAATGACACTTGTCACAGGCAGGTTTATCAGCTTTAACTTGCTGGTTAATGTTATTTGAGTAAATTAACCAGTACCTGATTGTTTATTGCTTTGCACCTGCTTTTTAAAAGTTGGAAACAATGCAAAGGGATACTGATGATATGTTAACACAGCGCTGTAATGATGCAATTATGAATGAGGCTAAAGCTTTAAAAAAGTCGACCAGTTTTTTCTAACAGTCCCATTTTGATGTTCACTGTGGACAAAAAAGAGTCGTGTTTTCAGCGTGTTATAGGTATTTTTATTATTATTTTTATTATTATTATTATTATTATTATTATTATTATTATTATTATTATTATCATCATTATTTAGATTAAACATATTTTAGAAATGGAATAACCCCAAACTCTGTTACAGTAAGCCTCTGGGACTAATTCACTACTGATATGCTACCTTTTAGCCTTTGAAGTAGGTTAATTACTACTGGACCCACCTCTTCTTGTTAAGCTGAGTGGACAAACAACACTCTATGGAGGTGTTTGGCCAAAGGTCAACATGACTCTTCCAGTAACTGGTTGTTCCAGTTTTTATAGCCTTGCTTTATGGTCACAGTTAGTCTGCAGATGTTGCAAATAAGCATCAAACCTCATACCAAATATAGGTGGCATTCATACTCCCAGGAACTGTAGCAATATGTTATGCCTATGCCTACAGCATCCAGAAGGCAGACAATGGTTCCAGTACAAGAAGCAACTGCTGATACAACACAGAGACCCAGAGCGCCTTTCACCTAGCGGAGAGAAGAGAGATGAAACATCAGGACATCTGAACGTGCACCAGCAGACTGAATAGCTCAGCAACGGGGACATCAACAAGATGTCTCATGACAGAATTAGATGAGGGTGCATTCCAGAATTCTCTACAACATCTGTATCACTGACCTCTTCAGAGAAAACTGTGAGAGAAACAGCACCTAGGGCAGTGGTTCCCAACCTTTATTCCCCGGGGCCCCTCCTACTTGCACCTAAGGAAAGCCGAGCCACCCTAGCCTATATTTGTTTAGATTGTTTGCATTTTTAATATTTTCCCTTGTTTATATTGTTCCTATTTTTTTTACATTCCCTCTTGTTTAAATTGTTCATATTTTTAAAAAATATTTTCCTCTTGTCTATATTATGTAGACAAGAGAAAAAAGAAGGATAATGATTCATTATCACAAAACTTGAGAGCTCACAGAGTTGTGGCCTACAAAGCAGCGTGGACAACGTCATGTATCCAGACTTTTGCATACATTGTGATTTTAGTTGACATGTGCAAATCTGATTTTGAGGACCTCAGAGCTGACAAAGTCTTGGGGACCCCCTGTGATCTCTGGAACCCCCCTAAGGGGGGCCTGGACCCCAGGGTGGGAACCAATGGCCTAGAGGTTCTCACTGGTGATAATGTCTATGAAGCCTATGACAAAAGATAATAATGAGTAGGTGATACTCTCATTGTTATCTGGAGTACACAGATGCAATTGCTGAAACAATTAGTAAATTAGTCAATTGTAGGGATGTAATGATACCACCATAAAAAGTCCATGATACCATATTTATCCTGATATTAGAAAACAAAGAAAAACTTTGAAAAAATAATTGAATAATAAAATCTGATGTGTCCAGCATGTTTGTTTGTATAAAATGTCATTCTTCCTCTTAACTTTAAATGCTTCCTCTGTTCAGTAGAATAAAATAAAATAAAAGCAGCCACTCAAGCATGTGCAAAAAAGAAATCATGATTTGTCTTCAGACAACTAAATATTTGAATGATTTATGGACTACAAAACAAAAGCAATGCAGCAGTCAGTATAGCAGAAAATTTATTTATATTTAATTTAATTTTATTTCATTTTATAAAATAAAACCATGTAATATCACAGTGGACACAGTCCGGCACAGTATCAAGATGTTTTTTATCTCAATATTTGATATATTGTTTCATCCCTCATCAGTTTTATAGTTTTAAGTTTAATAGCCAACAGTTTTGATAATGATATCATCTGATTGGTCATTTTCCAAAGAAAAGGTTACAAAAATGAATTTGTTCCTCAAATGTGCACATTTGCTTTTTCATGATAATAAACTGAATGTCATTCAGCATCATCTTCACTTCACATTTAGTCGCACCGAACAAGGAATTTGAAAATGTCACCTTGCAATTTGGACATTGTGATGGGCCTATTTTATATACTATATACAAATGATTAATCAATTAAATGTGAAAATAACTGTCAGATTAATTGATAAGTTTCAACCCTACAGATATCATGCACTGATGTTTTATGTAATAAGTTATTTGTAATTAGCTCCATCTTGTCAGTCTGGTTAGTGCCTGCTTTGCACACATGCCCCACACCACCGTCATAACTGAGAAGAGCAGGAGTGCGAAAGAACAGTTTAACTGTAAAAGTAAAGTAAGTTACTAACCAGACACTGGTTGAAAATTTTCCCAGCAGCCACTGTCAGGGATCCAGATATGATGTACTGCAACAGAAGGACAGAAATATTCTTTTTGTATAAATCTTCCCATCTGGAGACACACAAAATCAAAACATCCAATTGACCTTTTACTCACAAATATAGCTCCCCAAACGAAAATGCCGCTGTAAACTCCCACTCCCAGTGCACTGATCGACATAGCAATCCCCAACAGCAGTACCACCACGCCGATCATGATCTGAACTGTCTGGAGTGACAAATACAAACAGACAGGAAAGTTAACACACAGACAGTGAAAAATCATGTTGGTTTCTGCACTAATGCTTCAACCTGCTGTAAGTCAAGTGTTCACAGGAAGCTTTGCTTCAGATAAATGTAGAAAGATGAGGGGAGAGCATTTAGAATTTAAGGCACTGAAATGTTTTCTCAGTTTTTTTGTATTTTTGTAGAAGAGTACTCCAACAATAATAAAAATAAGACCATCACCATGAGGAAAATTGTTCACAATTAATATCTAACATTTAAGAAAACAGTGCAATTCGGTATGTGCCCTTTAGCTGCCAGATTCAAATTACAATTAGGTACATAATGCATTTGATTCAACTAGGGCTGCAGCTATCGATTCTTTTAGTAATCAAGTAATCTATCGATTATTCTGGCGATTAACTGAGTAATCGGATGAGAAATATTGTGCGCTCTGAATTTATTACATATTACATTACTTTTGCTTTATTTAAGAGCAGTGGTGATATACAAAAAGAGAGAATAAGACAGGTCTCTTAAATGAACAAATATAAATTGCTAAAGTGAAAGCACTATGTAAAGTAACTTTACTTTTACTGTAGTACCTTGCTCAGTACTTTTTACTACAAGTACAAAAGCAAAAGTAAAGGAATTCATATCTGCAGAAACCACAAACAGGTGTCAGTCACTCTTTTAACCAAAACAGTCACCAGAATGCTTCATACATGTTAAAATTACAACATATTTCTTCTGGAGCAGGAGGCTCCCAGACCCCTACAGGGGACTGGTTTACCAACGTCACCTTTTTCTCCTCCCTTCTATGAGTTTACAGGTCTGTATTTAGGAATCAAAAATTACCAATAAGAGAACCATTAAAGTACAAGAAAAGCAGTAAAAATATAGATTTTTTTTTTAAAAAAGGAAACAATTACATGCAAGATTTTTTAATTGTAATTAGGTATTTTTACATTGTGGTATTCATGCTTTTACTGAAGTGAAGGATCTGTAACGGGCGAGTTCAGGACCCAATAGCAGTACACCAGACAACAGGAAGCATTGGTAATGACCTTTATTTTAGCTGGGACTAAACAGGGACTTGGGCAGACAAAGATGCACAGGTACAGTTTGTTTTCGGGCTCAGAGCCCACACAAAGTCTCTGGGGTTCAGGCTCGAGGAATGGGTTGAGCTGAACTGAGGGACCGAGGGAGCAGACAGATGAGCTGACAAGGGATGAGCAACAGGGAAGTGGGGACCAGGCGGAGAAGTGGGGACCAGGTGAGGATCAGGGGGGAGTTGTGGGTTTCAGCAGTGAGGATCACTTCCGCATGCAAAAAGCTGCAGTTCCTCGTCTGTCGCTGGGGGCTGGCTCCAGAAGGGAGCAATTCTCCATAGACCCCCATGTTAAAATAGCCAACTTTACAGCCTTAAAAAACATATTTACAACCTGGTACAATTTTGTTTTTGGACTTTATTGATAGTTTCCACCGTGAACACTCTGAGGGGGGTGAATTTTTTTGTACCACAACCGTTTTAATCTAATTTACGCTTAAAATTCTTGCATAAATTAGGGCGTGGTTACGTTGAGTGACAGCTCCATGGACCGACACTGGCAGTTAGATCTTTGCTAAACCGTCGGCTGTGCTAGGATGCTACATCCAGCGGCCTCCGGCTACCTCCAGCGGTTGACAGGGGCTGCAGGGTCCGTGTTTGTTTGCCAATGTTCGGATAGATTTTGTGACAGTATGGCTTGTTGTAGTGTAGACTGTAGTAACCGACCGTCGGAGTCTGTGTTGCAGTTTTTCAGTAAGTAAATTTCTATTTTACCTGGATGTTTGCACTTGTCAGCATGTATTATCATATTTTGCCGCTGGCTTATGACTTAACTTAATTGCTGATTTATGGTCGCTGCTGATACAGATAGAGGACCGGAGCAGCTAATGTTAGGAACGCTGTTGCGGTGTGTTTGGTGCTCTCAGAGTCCGTTTATTGCGTTTATTTTTCTGTTTAAAAAGTCTGACATTGCGGACAGAGCAGCTCTGTCAGTGAGCGGCTGCTGTTGTAACTGTAAGTGGATGGAGGCAGCAGTGAAAGCCGGTAAATATTAAATATTAGACATTTTAGTATATTATTATCATCATTATTTTTATTGTTGTCATTGATAATAATGACAATAATAATAGTGTTTTTAACGTTTTAAATAATATATTTTATTAATATGAAATGATAATGATTGTTTCACAGTTAAATAATAGGGTACGAGTGCTCGCTGTGTGTCGCGGTCGCACGGGGTCGAGCTAGTCGGCTCGGACTCGGGGACTGTTGTGTGGTGGATGTAGGGTGTAGCTGCCGCTTAGCTTATTAGCCTAGCTGATTAGCCTTAGGCTAGCTCCGTCGCTCTGAGCTAAGTGAGCGTGTTCTCGGCCGGCTGACCCAGACTGACCCGTAGAGTAACCGCCTCTCCGCCAAATATGGAAAGTACACTCCCACTAAAATCCGAGATGGCGCAGTTCAAATGCCCATGATTTGGTCACAAAACCGACTCCCCAAAATCAATGGGTGACATCACGGGTGCTACGTCCATGTTTTATACAGTCCATAGTGAGGATACAGACCAGGCAGATGAGCTGACGAGGGACGAGCAACAGGTAAGTGGGGACCAGGCAGCGAAGTGGGGACCAGGTGAGGATACAGACCAGACAGAATCAGGACTGCCGAGGTGAGGTGAGAATTGTTTCTCCGCAGGACAACACTGACGAAGGAACCAGGAATCTCCCTCTGCCAAGTCACAGGAGGGAAACACCAAACAGCCACAGGAACAGGCAGACAAAAACCAGGAACGCAGAGACAGATCACAGGGTCAGGGACAGAAGGCTGTAGTGGTTTACCAGGGAACAGACAAGGCAGGTGAGTCAAAAGCAGGCAGGTACGGCGACAGGGAAACAGTCCTGGAAACAGTGCTGGAGAGTCTAGCATGTATCCTGAAGGAACAGTCTGGCAAAGAGTGAGTGTGCTGGAGAGGTTGATATACTGGACTGATTGGGGATGAGCTGCAGCTGAGCTTGCAGGTGAGTGGAGTTGGGTTGTTTAGGTGGGAAAGGCTGGCAGGTAGAGTGGAGCAGAGGCAGGGAGAGTGGAAAATTACTGAGGCAGAGAAAGAGGAGGGAAACTGGGAGAATGGAGCTGTGACAGGATCTGAGTACTCAGTGATCAGTGTTTCAGTGACTCACCGTGGCTCACGCTTTATTTATGGTAGCTTGCCACATTAAAACATCTGTACCATGACATGATTTTCTATTTTTGGATGTTGGGACCAGAGGAGCATACAAGGTTATTAACAAATAATTGATAATTATTAAAATAATAAAAATATTAAAATTATTAAAAGCTAATAAAATTAATAAATCGGAGCACCACCCTGTAAACAGGGACCAATAACCTTAATATAAATATCAGTCTCAAAATTGGATAAACTAAACTGAAAGGCATTAATCACTTAACTTAATCAGCAAAGAATCGTGAGATCTGAGCACTGACTCTGTCAATCAGCCTTTGTCGCAATACATGCACACAATAGTCACAGACGTAGTTCTTAGAAAAATATAATAATATTTATTCAACAAGAATAATTCCAATTAACAACTGACATCACACTTAATGAACAAATATTAATACAGGCTACTTCAACTAATTCTACTACAACTACTTCTACTAGGCTATGATGAGAGAGGAGTGTGTGTGTGTGTGTGTATGGATGTGTGTGTGTGTGTGTGTGTGTGTGAAGGAGAGAGAGAGAAAAGGAAGGAGGAGGGGCAGGAAGTTGAGCGTACCATGTGGAAGGAGTGGTATGCTCTGGTTCCGGCCAGAGGAGTGACCGCGTAATTTAAAATTTATGTGGCTGATGGCCTAAGCTCACATACGCTCTACAGAGAGGGCAAAGAGATGAAATAGCAGCACTACACTAGGGGCTGGCTCACCACCCCTGGGGAGCAACTGTGCAGTTACATGGGTATGAGTGTGTAGATGTGTGTTTGTGCTTGTTCAGTCAGAGGAAGGGGGACAGATAGAAGGAGGAGGAGGTGAAGGCACAAAGCAAGAGGGGTGCAACACGGGGATCGCCTTTAATCACACAAGGACACGGGTAATGGCATTTAAGATCCGTCTACTGCGGTCGCCGGTTTTAACAGATAAAAGCCGATCTGCCGTTACACACACCCGACCAACGATCATGGGAGCGGTCCTGTGACGTCAGTTGAAAAAGTTTTCACAATGGCACAGCGGCCAGGTCCAAAAACAAGTATAACACAGAAGAAAACAGAAAAACAATAACGCCAAGATAACTTCCAGCAGCACACAGTATTTAAGCACTTCTAGATCTGCCCAGACAACTAAAATATCTTACTGTGGCACGCCTCGTCAGGCGGTCGGGCGCTTCTTGTCATCCTGAATTTCAGCTTTTGCAGCTTGAACAAGACGAGGTCCGCACCAGCTGGCGTGCGGTGCTGTTCCTCGGCTGGGATGCGGGGGAGACAGTGGATAGGCTGAAGGCAAATTGCAACTTCACTTCTGCAGGAAAATTGAGGCTCTATTGCACAGTGTCCTCAATGTGGATCCAGGAAAGAAAAATAAAAAGAAGACGTCCGTTGCGAAAGAAAAATGTGAAAAACAAAAAGAGAGTCCAAGTCTCTGAGCTCGTCCAGCGAGGTAGAGAACACGTGGCCTTGGTGACAAAAGAATTAAAGGGCCGTTCCTTCCAGCAACTTACGTTGCACGGAATAGACTGAATTTAGGAGCGTCCCTGGTTGATATCATAGACTGTATATAGAAGTGGACGGAGCTTCCGGCTCTGAAAAATGAAGCCAATGCGGAAGTGCAGTAACGCTGTATTCTCACCGAAATCCAGCAGGGGGCGAGCGAGCTGGCTGCAAAAAGAAGCCCGGTCCCATTGACCCCCGTTCTAAAATGTCCAACTTAACAGCTGAAATTAACATATTTATAGCCTTTGTCAAAAAACGATTTTGGTCTCAATAGCTAATATCCCCCACCATGTTCACTGAACCAGACTTGAATTTTCATATAAGTCATTCGTTGATTTTATATTAAGGCTTAAAGTTCTGTGTGATTAGGGGCGTGGTTTCGTAATTGACAGGCGTAGTGCCCTATGGTAGTGCCACTCACTCGCTCTACCGCCTGTGGTCCCGCCCTACTCCACTGTCTCAACCAATCATATTCACCTCCGGTTTCAAAACTGTGAAAATGGCGCTGGTCAAATCTGAAACTCGAGGCTTCAAAACGGGTGTTCAGAAACCAATGGGTGACGTCACGAAGGCTCCGTCCACTTCTATATACAGTCTATGGTTGATATACGATGACGTCACGGCTGGACGGCGGGGCGTCACGTGGGATCCGGGAACTCTCCTCCAATGAGAGTCCAGGATTGACCCTCACCAAACTGCACTGACTCTTGGGAAATGTAGTTTCCCTAGGACTCTCTTTGTTTAGCTCTGACCTCGCCTGGCATTCCAGGCTGTCATATATCCAACTAGGCCTCAGCTGTCGCAGGCTTTAGATGAGTTTGTGGGCCCAACATGGAGCAGCGCGCTGCTCTCGGTCGTGTCTTTCTTTGCAAAACTCTTGCGAGATTTGTGTCCGTTGTTTCTGGTAAAATAATCAAACTTGCATGATCTTTCGCAGGACTAGGGTTCCCTTCTAGACACCGACATCCGTGATTAGTGATCACTCGGTCCACCTCCTCCTCCCTCACCTGTTCACTCTGCTCAGTCCAACAGTTTCTGACAGAGAAACACAGACTCTCCTGTTTAATGTAAAGGCCTCCTTATACAGTTGTCTATTCTTATAAGTGCACCTGGTTGGTGTTGATGTCATTCAGCATCACGTTGGCAATATATGGTTAGTTAAGTCTCCTCCACATGCAGCTTCTCTGCTGCTGTGAAAACTGAATCTCGGGTAAATTTATATGTGGAAAAAAAACTGAACGCGAGTTGGGACTTGGGGTGACTTTAAAAAACATCCTGCTGATAAAGAAAGTCAACAGATCAGACAGACAGGGTAAGAGAAATACACTGTCCTCTGTGTGTGTGTACTGTATGTGTGCGTATGGAGGAGCTGCACTGATACAGAGGAGAGGCGCAGCAGCCGTGTGATAATAAATTACATCGAAACTTAAATGTCTACTCTTACTCTGGTCTTTAGTACAGAATTTCAGTACCCACTCCTACATGCGAAAGAAACAGTAATAGAAATTCTACTTGAAAATGTATGGAGTTATATTTGTGCCACAATCCTGAGCGAGCAATTGTAGATTTTGAGCACAGAAAAATATTTTGTGAGCACAGAAAAATATTTTGTGAGCACAGAAAAATATTTTGAGTACAG
>JAJHUR010001721.1:0-10839 GCA_027495735.1 Lutjanus campechanus | reverse complement strand
CGTGTTGTATCCAGTGTAAGTACCTGTGCATTCCCGTGTTTCTTCCCAGTGTTTTTGGTGTCTCTCTCTCCTTTGATTTTTACTATTTTGGTTTTTGGATTTTGCCTGTTTGTCTTTTGGATCCCTCTGTTCTCTGGAGCTTGTGTTTGTGTTACTTTTTGTTTTTTGGATTAAATCTCCTTTTGAACTCTGCTCACCTTTTCAGTCTGCATTTTTGGGTCCAGCACCATTTGCGTTTTTAGTGACCTTACACTGTACGTAACAATATCTCTTTTATAATGCATGAAATCTCATCATCTCACAGGTAGATTGTGAAGAAGATTTGTTAAACATTTTCGAGGATGAATCTTTGAGTCTTACATTTCTTCTATCACCAGCAAGACTAGACAGAATTTTCCATTTTTCCCTTACTATAGGTAAAGGTGTAAAAATACAAAAATTTATTATAGCAAAAATATTGACACAAATACAGTAAAATTTAAAGGGTTTCCCTTATGATTAAAGTACTGAGCAAATAAATAATACTCATATGTCTCACCTGTGACAGTCAGCCAGCTCTCTGCTGATTCTCCCGCTCCCGGTATTCTGCACTTGTAGTGTCCTTCATGAGACCTGGAAATATTGTAAATGGTCGTCTTGCCTGTTAATCCAATCCCAATGTCTCGGCCATCTTTAAAGAAATCAGCATGAGGTTTGGACTCGTCAGCCTTTTTTCTGCAGCGCAGAGTGACATCCTGTTGTTCCATCACAGGGAGAGCAGGACTCTCCAGGATCACATCACCATCTGAACAACAAGAAGGAAAACCAATATATCAATTAATATATTAGATATATTTAATCAAGTACTGAACCTCACTCAAATTGAACCACTAGGTTCAAAGAAGTAGCAACACAAGGGGAAATGTAGCAAGAGAAAGAAGTAAAATAAGAGTATAATCCATTATAAATAAGATAAAAATACAACTATGATATACAATAACTTGTATTTTTATTTTATTTTACATGTTTGTAAAATCAAATATAGAGTTATTTATTTGTTGGTGACAGATGTCATTTAAAAATACAAATGATTTTAATATACTTGTGCAATATTTTTAAACATTACACATAAAGTTCCGATCCTTTTTGCACCACCAACTTCATCGATATAAAACGAAGAAGTCTGACAAAAAATACCTAACTGAAGACCCACTGGAGCTTTCAGACGCATTTGATCATTTCTGAACATTATAAATGTTACTTGAGTTAGTGAGTTGACTAAACATACCAGTGACAGTGATGTTGACAGTGTTGCTTCTCTCCCCGTCTCCATTTTCACACCAGTATTCTCCACTGTGCCATCCAAAGGCAGGTTTAATGATCAAGGATGCTGCTGATGTCTCCCATCGCATAGCATTTGAGGAAATATTTGTTATCACTCTCCAGTCAGATCGGCTTTGAAAACCCGCACAACGAAGGGAGATGAGGTCATATTCAAAGAACTGCAGTCTGTTTGGATCAACATGAAGAAAAGCTGCATCTGTGACAGAAGAAAATAGAACAAAAGTCAGAGATATCTCCCCAAATGTATCCACTCTCTTAGAAAACTTGTTGTGTACAATAAAATAAAGAAGCCCTATGATAATGCCGTGAAATACAACATGACACATCACATTTGAATGGCAAGAAACACATACAAATATTTTTTTTATCTTTAACAAAACTCAACTCACCAGCTTTGTGAACATTGTGACGGTTCTGAGCTTGAGCAGTGAACAGCAACAGTACTTCTACCACTGAAGAGACAAAAGCAGAGAGCACAGAGACATACATGTCTTAATATGTACATTATATATTACTTTGACACTTGACATGAATATGATAACATACAAACAGCCGAAAGTATAATCAGGTACTGCAGCAAACAAGTGATTTTATTTGTGCATCAGCAGAGAAAGAAACTCACTCAGTCTGATGCAGAGAGCTGTGACCTCCATGATGTCTTGCTGCAGACTGTCTGAGTGTCTCAACACAAGCTGAATATGATTTAGGTGAAAGTGTTGATGCTTCCTTTTCCTGTGCAGAGGACAGACCACAGCGGTTTGTAGTCAGAGAACCGTTGATCTGGAGGATAAAAATACTCATTAAAGGTTGTTATTCATATTTAATTTGATTACATATTTCAAAGGGTCTGGTATTACAAACCGGAGGCATGGTGTTTGAAAGAGCCACAACTGAGTTGCATGATGGGAAATGTAGGATCCAGTATACTGGAGATTTGTACCATGTCTGAGACAGAAAAGCAGGATATTTCAGCCTCTGCTGCATCAAGTTTGACAATTCTTTTCTAATATTTGTCTCTTGAAAGTCTTTCTGAAAACTCAGAACTAATCATGTACAACTGTACATGCTATCACTTCATTTTTTATTTGAAATGTGCCTTTACATGCAGCTCTCCAGGTAGCAGTTGTAGTATGAAGCCATATGTCTCGGATGGTGAGTACGTCCAATGTGACACAGAGATTCAGAGATATTAATTATATTTAAAAAGTTTTAAATAATTGTGATCCACACAGTTCTGCTTACAAGACCCTCTTGTATTTTTCTTCATCATCTTCCTCCCCAAAATGTCCTGCCCTGACTCATTTCTGCTCAGCAGCTGTAGTTTGATGTTGTTTCCACCAGATACAAAAGGGGGCAGCATTGAGTTTTGTACTTTTTACTAATACCAATACCACTTCTACTGCAGCCCCAAGTCCAAAAAAGTTGGGATGCTGTTTAAAACATACAATGATTTTCAAAACTTTTTCAACCAACATTCAATTGAAGATGGTACAAAAACAAACTGTTTAATGTTCAAAATAATTAATTTTTATTGTTTTTTGTACATATACACTCATTACCTGTAACAAAGTTGTGAAAGGAGCATGTTTACCACTGTGATACATCAGCTGTTCTTTTAACACTCAGCAAGCATTAGTGAACTGAGGACAGGTCTGGACTGCAGGCAGGTCAGTCTAGTACCTGAAGTCTTACTACGAAGACACACTGTTGTAACATATTAACAATGTGTCTTCACATTGTCTTGATGAAATAAGCAGGGACGTCTCTGATAAAGATATGGTGGTGGTTGACCACACAGAGTCTAGTTTCCAGCCCCAGCAGCCACTGTTGACGTGGAAACAGACAGAGCAGGTAGGACCACGTGGTTTAACTGTCAGACTATAACGCGCCCTTCAAAAATAGACGCTGATGCTGTGAGTCTGTTGAAGCCCACAAATGAAGAGTAAAGGTGATCTCTAAAACTCATGAAGCATGTCAGTCTATTTTAAAAAGCTTTAAACAGCCGATTGACTTAAAACTAACAAATACATTGACTGTATATAAAGATGGCTGACAGGACAGCTCCGCAGAGTGAAGCCAAAACAGTAGAGGTCATAAACCCCGCCCACTTCATGCTAACAAAGTACAGTAGAGATACTTTTTTTTTCTAAAGGTGGATTCTGACATTTAAGGTAGTTCTTATTACTCTGAGTGAAATGAACACTTGAACATTCATCAGTATATAGTATATAAACTCATATATAATAATAATAATAATAATAACTTAGATTTATATAGCGCCTTTCAAGACACCCAAGGACGCTTTACAAAACAGAGGCAAAGGCAAAGCAAGTGAAAACAACAGACAAGAGAACAAACAACACAGCTAAAGAGAAACCAGCCTCTCTAACCAAGACCAAATGCCAGAGTAAACAGATGTTTTTTGAGAGATGATCTGAAAGAGTCCAGGGTAGGGGCGTGGCGTATCTCAGAGGGGAGGGAGTTCCAGAGGGCGGGGGCAGCAACACTGAAGGCTCTGTCCCCAAAGGTGCGTCGGCTGGTGCGGGGGACGACGAGCAGACCCATACCAGTGGACCGTAGACTCCGGGATGGAGTGTGATGGTGAAGGAGATACACTACAATGTACCAATTAGCAGGCAATTTTTGTAGACCAGCTACACAACAACCAGCCAAACACAAGGTAATATACTGTAGATCCATGACACATTTAGACAAACAGGCTCATGGCAACAGATAAACAGATGTAGCCAAACTTTATCTTGGTTAGTCACACTTGTACAAAAATTCTACTGTATCGGGAAAAAAAGTTTGACAAATATATTTTAAAAAGAAGTCATGTGTTGTAATGTCTTTTCTGTCTTTCACACACTGCTCAACAGTGGTTTCATAAGGATGGAGTCTCTCCTCCATCCTTCAGCTGTTGCTCCTGCTGTCAGTGACCTGGAAGACACATCATACAACTAGTGTTCAAAATGATAAAAACGTATCAACAAGCTCAGAGATTAATACACGAGTAAAAAGCCCATGTAACTTATTCATAGATAATATTGTGTATCTGTATTGATTTGTTATGGATTTTGTATCAACCGTTATGCAGACGACATCCAACTTTCCTGTTAAAGCCAATTTGACCAAAATTGTGACCTTGCACAACATAATTTAATAAAGTTTCTTTTAACTTGATTAAACTTCATGTAAACATAATTAATTAGATATATAATAACACATTATATTATATTATATTATATTATAATATTATAGCTCCTGAACTTATAATTATCATAATCAAAGAATGAGTAGATTTGCTCAACTTGACATAAGAAGTTGATCTTTTAGTGAAACACAAATATCATTTCAATTTTAATACCTCTGTCTTTCTGCTGTAGTGCAATAACAGCATATGTTGATTTGTTTGGGTCAGGAACATCTGCCTCTTCAGGAGCTGAGGTACAAAAGGAAAACAAACATTAGTATCTAGTATTTCAACAGAGAAAAGAAAACTATTTGCAAATCATTTAATTTAAATAGCAGGTAGTTCATAACCATTTATAGACAGATATCCTATAAACAGATAAAATTATAAAACACAAACATGACTTAACTTATATCAAAGAAATACTTTGCAGACGACAGTTTAATTTTTCTGTTAAACATTTTAAGCTTTATATAATTGGATTACTGTTATTAAGGGTTGAATAAATCTGTTATGCTTGATATGTAAGTTGTCCACTGGTCATTTTACCATCTCTTAAACTTTAAAATTTTGTCACTGGGTGTGAGGTCTTCTGTGAGTCACACAGATCTGTACTAACAGATCGACATTGGCAGTTCACCACAGGAAGTTATTTTTAAAAGCTGCAGCAGTTGTCTTCTTGCAAACAGCGCCTTCAGATATATGAACAGACAAGAATAACAACAACCAGATAGAACAAGATGGTGTGACTGTTCCACTCAAAAACCACTGAAACAGTTACTGATGCAGACGTAGAAGAACGCTGCATAAATGCTGGTATCAGAGCTATAGGGTAGGTGATGTATTTCAGAAGAATATTTTGTTATATTTGTTGAAATTATCTTAACATCCCAACAGCAATCAATAAATCAAATGCTTTAAAACAAAGTACACAAAATCTGTGTATCTGTGACTGTTGCCTGGTTGTACTCAGCCCATCATATTATTTTATTCAGCCCAAATTAATGATTAGAAAGTCATCCTCCAGCGGTGGTCAGGCAGTGTACGTTCTTCTGTTTTTGGTGGAGTTTGGCTTTGGCTGAAGGCCTGAAGGGAGGGGGAAGGATTTATCTGGTTGGATACTTTCAACATTTAGCTTTCTCTTGCTGGTTTCTCCAGTGTTACAAACCCCGACATTAAACAAAATAAAAAGTTAAACTTGAATATGTGTTTGAACTGTAATAAATGCACTTAATTTAAATTTAAACAACCATGAATTTGCAATTGCTGCAACCAAGCACTTATATGCATCGTGATATTTATCTAAGTTTATGAATCCATTTGGAGGTTATCTGCCTTTTTGTAATTGCCTGCTCTCACTGCTCCACCCTCTTATAGCCAATCACCATTAACACAAACTCACACTTTCACACACACTACACCTCTATGCCAAAATCTGTAGCACAACATAATTTGCTGCATCAAAGACATCACTGTCAGTAAAGTACCTCGCTTCTTCTTCTTCTTCTTTGCTGTGACAACTGCATACGTCACATCGTTTGGATCTTCCACTACATTTGCCTCTTCACAGCCTGAAACATTTTTAAAATTATTCAATCAGACCTTATTTAAACAAGAAAACATGGAGCTTGATTAAAATGATTAAGCAGCTCGGTGGTTAATTAGTTCTTAGCAGCTGAGAGACAGTTATAAACAATGGCTCCTATTATTAATCAATACTTCGCTGATGACAGCCATCTTTATATGACTTAATTCAAACTTCATATACAGTCCTGTGTTAATCTAAATAAAAGAATTTAAAGTTGTAAAAGAAATCTGTGAATTTATGATTTTAGAAAGACATACCTCTGTTCTTCTTGGGTTTTTTGACACTAGCATATGTAGCTATTTGTGGATCAGCAATGACATGTTCATACACTGAAACAAACAAACAAAAAATAATAATAATTAATTAAGACACACATCATTTTGTCCTGATGCTCAAATTAAAATGAATTAATTTTAACACGACAATACTAACATGGAGATTCAAGAGTTAAGTTAAAGAAGGTACAGTAGCCAAGCTGGAAGGCTGATTAATCTACTGTTTTACCTAAATTAAGTTCAATAATGACAGTAATGTACAATGTTGTGTTTGATGCTCACCTGCTTCTGGTCCTGTTGTTGGTGTCTTAGTGGAAAAACATGCTACTGTATAAGAGAAGTAAAAAATAATGGCATAAATGAAAAAAGAAAGGAAATAGAGGTTAGAAATCTGATAAATAACCTCTGCAAGACCCCAGATTAGTTTCTATGATAATATTTCCAAAAATATTTCTCACTTTTTACAATATCAGCACAGGCCAACTACAGCAGAGCAAAGGTTAGGGACAGACTGTGGCTTTAGCAAACAAGCTATGGTTAAGGTGTGAAAACAACAAAAACACTTGGTTAAACTAAGAGGAAGATTATGGTTACACTTGACAAAAACAGAGAAATTACAGGTCTGTACAAACATGCACACTCTGGTCTCTTACATGCTCATCCACCACCCCAACCTCCACACCCTTCATTTCTTTCATGTCACACAAGGCCCACAACAATAAATCCACAGGTTAGGTTGCTGTGTTGTGTTGTGGCTTTTTAATGCAGTTTTTAATGCAGTGCTGCCGAAGGTCATTACATCTGATAACAAATGTTAGGAAATGCTATCTAACTAGCTAGCTAAATTACATCAATCATTGGCTAGCCAATCAGCTAGTGTTTTCCTAACGTTAGCAAACTTAAGATGTCCCTATAAGTGTCTCTTTTACACGTCCGCAGGCATAATCTTTTAACTATCACCCAAATTTGGTTCACTTCTGAACATAGACGAGCCGAGCATGTAGCATATCTATGTACAGGAAACAGGAAAGAAGAAAGTTGACCAAGGTTCCACAAGATACCAAGTTTGCTCAATTGTTATTGGACCACAGAGCAAAAAGGGGCGGGACTTAGGAAGGGTTAGTTTCAAAGATACTGTGCTGGTATTACCATGGTAACTGTGGTGTGTCATCATAGTTTCACTGACACAAGACATCATTCTTGATTGTTTTGGGTGTTTTTGGATTTGTTTTCTTAGGGAGCCATTCTATATTAAAGAAATTATATTTAAAAAACATGCTTTATATTTATTCCAAGTACTTCTATTGTACCTCTGTGTTTCCGACATTGAAGTAGTCCCAACACCAACAGCAGCACAGCCACACACAAGACGATGAAGACAACCATTAGTGGGATGGGGAGCTGATTGGAGCCAGAATAGGGAGGAAGATGAGGAGTCTGTTGAGCCTCTTGAGGTGTTGTTACTTGAAATGCTGGAGTAAAATCTTCTGTTAACAACATGAGAAAAGATGCTGGATTGATCATATGTATTGCCATTAAATGTGATTCAGATAATCAAGGTGTCCAGAGGATGGATCCTCATATCTTTGTTTATTTCCTGACCTTATCCTCTTGTGCAACATTGATTTTGTCATTTTAGTTGTTACTGAAAAGTCTCAACAACTAGTGGATGGATCCATTCATCCATCCATTGTCTGTAACCACTTATCCTTAACAGGTCGTGGGGGTGTTGAAGCCTATCCGATCTGACATTGGGCACAAGGCCGGGTACATCCTGGACAAGTTTATCTCAAGGCTGACACATGGAGACCATGAGCAACCACTCACACTCACATTCACACATACCAATTTAATGGCCAGAACAGCTTGAAATTAGTTGCACAAGCCAGACTAGAGGCTGGTTCCATGATGGTGGAAAAGACGTGCCGCTGGCTTTTCTTCAAGCACCACCATCAGCCAAAACATGCATGAAATCTCATCATCTCACAGGTCGATTGTGAAGAGATTTGTTGAGCATTAGAGCCCCAGAATCCTCATGACAATACATCACCTTTTACCCTTTCCACTGGTAGAGGTATAAAAATACAAAAATATACTATAGCAAGAATATTGACATGAACACAGTAACATCTAAAGGTTTTCCCCTCTGATTTAAGTACTGAACAAATAAATAATATCTGTATGTCTCACCTGTGACAGTCAGCCAGCTCTCTGCTGATTCTGCTGCTCCCGATATTTCGCACTTGTAGCGTCCTTCATGAGACCTGGAAATATTGTAAATGGTCGTCTCGCCTGTAAATCCAGTCCCAATGTCTCGGCCATCTTTAAAGAAATCAGCTGAGAGCTTGTTGGACTTTTTTTTTCTGCAGCGCAGAGTGACATCCTGTTGTTCCATCACAGGGAGAACAGGACTCTCCAGGATCACATCACCACCTGAACAACAAGAAATCTTTTTTTAATAAATATATTTAGATATATTTATTAAAATTCCCATCAGGATTTGGAACCCATTATTGAGATGGGCTGTGTGGAACTGACCAGCCAGGTGAACCTTGAATCGACCCTGGACGTAAAAAGCAATGACTCCCCTGAAATTGTTAATCGATAATTCGATTGGACACAGCAGCATAAAAAAGTGGCAACATGAGGAGAATGTAGTAAGACAATGAAGGAAAGTAGGAGTATGATCCAAAATAAATAAGATGAAAATACAATGATGTGATGTGAAGTGTTGTACAAACAATATACATTGACATATTACACATAAAGTTCTGATCCTTTTTGTACCACAAAGTTCATCGATCTAAAATAAATACTGAACTGAAGATCCACTGGAACTTTCAGATGCATCTGATCATTTCTGAACATTATAAATGTCACTTGAGTTAATGAGATGACTAAACATACCAGTGACGGTGATGTTGACAGTGTTGCTTCTCTCCCCGTGTCCATTTTCACACCAGTATTCTCCACTGTGCCATCCAAAGGCAGGTTTAATGATCAAGGATGCTGCTGATGTCTCCCATCGCATAGCGTTTGAGGAAATATTTGTTATCACTCTCCAGTCAGTCCGGCTGTGAAAACCCACACAACGAAGGGAGATGTGGTCATATTCAAAGAACTGCAGTCTGTTTGGATCAACATGAAGAAAAGCTGCATCTGTGACAGAAGAAAATAGAAACAAAAATCAGGGATCTATTCTCAAATGTAACATATATAACTGCAAGAAACATTTTTATCATATAAATAACACCCAGAGCATATTTATGTGTACTCTTCAAAGACTAAATACAGATGTTGAAACTATTTTTTTATATCTATACAATTATTTACCAAACCTCAACTCACCAGCTTTGTGAACATTGTAACGGTTCTGAGCTTGAGCAGTGAACAGCAACAGTATTTCTACCACTGAACAGACAACAGCAGAGAGCACAGAGACATACATGTCTTAATATGTACATTATATATTACTTTGACACTTGACATGAATATGATAACACCCGGTCTCAGTTAACATTTATATCAGTTACCTCTGACTGTATATTTGTAATGTCCGTCTTTACGCCGATGACACCGTCCTCTATACCACCTAAATCTACAGTTATCATTTTACTGTCTCTAAAAACGTCTTCACAACTTAAAATCGACCCTAAACTGCAAAAAGACAGGAAGAGACGTTGTCAGTTAATTATGATGCTGTTGAAATCTGTTCTGTTAATATCATGATAATGTCTGGATCGATGAAAAACTTTACTTTACTGTTATTATCATTATTTATTGACAACATTATATTACATTACATTAAGATATGCTTGCGATGATGAAGCTACGAATATTTATATGCTCATAAAATAAAATGTTAGACTTTTAAATATAAAAGGGAATAAGGCAATATTTGTTAAAAACTGTTGTTATATACTGAATATAGTTGTGTATGTATGTAGTTGACATATTTCTTCTTTCTTGCAGATATCTTCATGTTAGAATACAGGACCTGAAGTTACGATGGTTTGCTGTGTTTTTTTGAAATGCAGCATAACAGATACAAAGCAGTTTAATTTTCAATTTTTAGATTCATAATTATCCTGCTCTGGTGAATGAAGATTGTTTTATCTTATTGAAGCTCTTTACATGTTGAATACTGGCTAAAAATGGCTAAAGGAAAAAAAATAATTAAAGGAAAACAACTAGAAAAAGGACCAAACCGTATTTTATAAAATTAATACAACTTAAATCAACATGATAACACACATGGATCTTTTGAATTAGATTTAACTTCAGAGAAAGAAACTCACTCAGTCTGATGCAGAGAGCTGTGACCTCCATGATGTCTTGCTGCAGACTGTCTGAGCGTCTCAACACAAGCTGAAAATGATTTAGGTGAAAGTGTTGATGCTTCCTTTTCCTGTGCAGAGGACAGACCACAGCGGTTTGTAGTCAGAGAACCGTTGATCTGG
>JAJHUR010001720.1:21512-54814 GCA_027495735.1 Lutjanus campechanus | reverse complement strand
AACACAGGTGTCACCAGTGGTACCAATCACTCATTCCCACTTATGAATCATTGGGAATCATATCACCCAATACAAACAGTAGGATTTGTTTATCATATCGTGCAGCACCACAGTGACAAAGTTCACAGACTCATTGGTTTGAAAATAAGAAACCCCCAATCCATTGATGTATATTTAAAACCATGAATTGAAAATCCAATTTGTGAAAAATTTTGGAATTTTATTTATTTATTTTTTATGTAATGGAGCTAACTGAGGATATGGTTTTTCTGACTGTCTAGTTAAGCAATAGTATCCTGTACCCCAGACTGACCCTGAGTGCTGAACACTGCCAGCAGAGGAGCATAGTGCTGACATAGACCACATATGCACACATACACACACACTCGCTGCAATTAAACATTGATTTGCTACTACAGGTGCCTATTGTGTGATGACAGCAAATTTATATCAGACCTTTGTTTGTATGAGAACAAAATCATTCACCCATGTAGCTATATCATTTATCTGAGCCTTTCAAGAAGTCTCAGACTCTGCCATATGCACTTGTTATGTTAAAACATCATTTATGAGCCTTTACAAGTGATCAATTGATGTGTGCACCGCAGCAAAAGACAGTTTACAGCTTACGATGTACGTTAGCAGCTCTTTCTTAAGGGCACCCTCTAAGGGATAGTCTGGGAAACATTCATATGAAAAGAAGTTCCTTTGTTAAGATATACCTTAGAAACCTTCATGGAATGCAAAGGTACATCAAAACTGGGAAACAGGTCCCAGAACATTAAAGCATGTGTTCATATGTGTATTCAAAAATCTCTTTTAGCCAACATGTCTAATTAATATAATGGTTTAAATTGTATCATGCAAGCAATTCAATCCAAGTTCAAGAGAGAGTAAAACCAAATATTAATTTTGTGTACTTTCTGTGTACTATCATATTCACTATGTTAAAATGTATGTTTTGTTATATTCACTGTGTTGCCAAATATTTTCTAAACGTGCTGTTTTAATTACTTTCAGGGCCACAGGTGTCAAAAGAGAGAAATACAAACCCTGTAGTTTGGCTGTGGAAGAACCTGTAAAGATGAGTGTCATGACATGTGAGCAGGAACCAGAGATCTCCATCTCCAAGACTAGTGAGTTAAACACCAACACTTGCGTATATCACCACAATCGAAAATGTGTCCCTGTGAACATGGCATGGACTAGGTCAGTTAGTTAGTTTTGTTGTCAGTCCTTCAGTGAGGGAAAATATTTTCAATCACAGTGTAAAGCTTTGCTTTTCTTCATTTCCAAATATAATTCTTTAGGAACAAGTGGGGGTTTCCTGGCACAACTTCACCCACTAACAAGGTGCACGGAGAGAAGAAAAATGTCCAGAAAGGGGTAAAACTCCAGCAACACTTGTAGTACTAGGAACAACTTTATTTGTAGACCTATTTATTTGTAGGTCTACAAATAAAGTTGTTCCTAGTACTACAAGTGTTGCTGGAGTTTTACCCCTTCCAAATATAATTCTTTGTCATATATTTTTGTATGCTCCTTACACCAGTCTTCATTTAAATTTAACACCAATGAAACAAACTCTTTTCACCATCATTTTAATATCACAATTTATTTTCTTGAATACAGTTTATCATAGCGGTGCCTCCAGGTTGTACTTCTATGTATACATAGAATTCAAACCAGTAGTTTGCAAGTCCCATCCAAGCTCATCCTGTTTTGTAAAACTGTTTTTCTTTCCCTGAGGGATACCCTTCAGTCCAAGTGGCATGTCATTACAGCTTGAACGGTTTTATTTTTCTATTTTTGCATTCATTTTTTTGCAGTAGTGTAAAAAAAAACCTCTTTGTGCTGGGAAACTGAGAAGTTGCCAAACCTGCAACAGTGTTGCAACACTTAAGATGAGGAACTGTAAATACCAAATGAAATACCAAATGTATCGTGGATGGTAGAGGCAGGGACATCTACTGGGTTTTATGTGTCATTTTCATTGCAGTGTTGTCAAAGGCTCAGCTGCAAATGAGAAACATAGAAGAGCTGCTGGACTGGTGTACTTCAACATGCTCCTGCAACCAGAGACGGTGCAGAACGGTACGTTTAGAGCCAACGGGGGTGCCAATCCTCAGACCATCCTATGACCATGACTTATATTTTCACCTAACCTCAACCATGTAGTTTTATGACCCTAATCTGAACCATACTGTCTTCAAAGTGTGTAGTTGGTCATATTGTTTCGTGAGTTGTGACTTCTGTCCTCTTTCCTGCACTGACACTGTGTATGTATATCAAATTCATTTATTCCTGTCTTGAAGCAGATAGAACTGTTACGTTTGCTCAATACTGAGGTCAGAAGTGGTCAGGTTGCATGAGTTCCCAGAATTGGTTTCAGTGTAGTTGTCAATTGGTGTAGAAGCGGGTAAACTATTTTACCATTTAAGTCAATCCTCTCAGCTTTTTTTTGCATGGTCTTCCGTCAAAGCGATCAAGGGAAAAACAACTTTAAGCATTAAATCCTCTTGACCTATTTTGTGAAGCACCATTGGGGCCAACAAATAAATAAAACTTTTTCTAAAAAGTAAGAGAAATATTTCTTTGCTTTAAAGAAAAATGCCTCCAGTGCATGGTGTTCTGATTTAGGAGGTGTTTTCAGCGAGTTGATTTACAGTCTTGATAGCTGCGTTGATTTCCTCCACACTTGTTGCCATATTTCTTTGGATTCTGGCTGTGGCCCAGTCAGATGACGCTCTCAGCCTCAGTCCCTCTTAGAAAGGCAGTGATTGGCTCACTTGTTTCTCCAACTGGAAAGACAGCCATTAATTACAGGCACCTTGAATGTTATTGTTGAGCTGTGGCTGGAGGCGTGATGTTTTCAGGTTGTCCATCCATCTGTTCCATTCATGTGAATCCAATGTGTTAGGCCAGTGCGATAAAACGATAGCGATAGCTATCTGCGATAGATGCATCATCGATAGCAATAAGAAGGATAAAATGTTTGATAGTTTCATTTAAATTCATTGAATGCAAACTGCCATGAAAGCACAAAGCAACTGTGCCCCCACTCACAGGCAGCTTGTCATAGTCCTTGATAACCCTGGCTTACGAACATTAACATCATTAGGTGCTGCAGTGACCTGTGAACAGCCAATCATGCCCCGTCGACACGTGATAAACAGCGTGGAGTTACAACTGAGATGACGAACAGCATGAGTTACATGTGAGATTAACAGACACAAGGCCAAAATAACTGTAGATTGAAAAAATAACAGGTCAGCTCACCGGTGTGGCAGTCTGTTGTTTTTGATAAGTCGGACAACTATCAGAGGGAGCCTTGTTCATACGGAGGGAGTTCGGGGTAGAATCACTGGTCAGTCGTGTCGAAAGCGGAGGAGAGGGATGTCGTGCTCCGCCTACTGTCACCGCAACCCAACCATTGATAAACAGAAGAAAATGGACGGGTGGATAGATCAACAACTATCGGAGCAGCATTGTGTGTGAAGTGCAGGAATAGCGTCCTGACCAACACTAGTAATACAACAGCCAAGTATAAACTGATTAGAATTTGTAAGTCAAAGGTCAAGGTCACTGTGACCTCACAAAACGTGTTTTTGGCCATAACTTAAGAATTCATACGCTAATTATGACAAAACTTCACACACTGTCTAAAAGGATAAATGGATGACATTTCATTTCCAAAAGCTCAAAGGTCAACTTCACTGTGACATCATAATGTTCAGCTCTCTATCAGTCCCTCTGTACTCCTTTGTAAATATAGTCTCTCATTGAAGACAGCATGTTTTGCTACTGGAAATTATTCATTGGAATCATACATGTCAATATAGTGATGTCTTCAATTTTGTCCAAATAATAATAATAAAAAAAAAAAAAAAAAATTCCTCCAAAGTCTTCAATACATATATTGTGTGAGTCTACTTGACTGTTTGGCAGAGACATCCAGTCGTGGTGATAATTCTAGGTGCCTATTCAGAGGCCTGGAACCAGGCCTGCAAAACATTAAGTCAACATGTTAGTGAGGAATGTTTATAAACTCTCTATCAGGAAACTTGCAAGCACATGAACACACACTTGTAGACACATAAACCTATTTGCATCATTGTCTCTATCACACTTACTGTACAGGGAGTTTTTTTTTTCTTTTCACAAGGATGCATATACAAATGACCTTGATACTATTTTATGTGCTGCGGTATACTGTGTGCATTGCAGTCTAGTGTGCATGTTGTTGTTGTGACAGATTCAGCGGCAGTGTCAGGCAAACATAGAAGAGGATGGAGAGACCTTGTCAATAGAGGGCTTCAGGTTTGTGAGTGCGACCGGCAAGAAAGACCTGAGGAGGCTGAGTTCACGGGCTGCTGCTGGAGGACGCAGAGTGACGTATGACTGATGGCTACCTTGGTGATTTCTATCGCACAAGGTCAACAAGGTCAAATGACCGGCAAAGGTAACAATGGCCGACAAGAGAGCCAGCAAATGACATGATTCAGAATGATAGGAGAAAGGCTACTGGTTTACATGTGTAGCTGCTTACTGTACAACAGAGAGAGGATGTAGAACATCTTTAGATGCACGATCCAATTGTTTCATGTTGTTTCTGTTGGACATTATGAGTTATTTGTTCATCGCTGCTTGTTTTAAGATATTTCATTATTAAGAACATAGTTTGACACATATGAATTGCCATATTTGGCACAACTTTTCAAAATATGGCCATAGAGTTGTTGTATTTATGATAGTGCTTTAATATATTTCAGGAGGGATTATAAGTTAAAGCTAGAATATATGTCTTTAGGCTAATGGTGATATCTTTGAATTTTTTATTTCACTTCAGTTTTACTTACAGTTTTGGTAATATGATCTAAATGGAACAGTAGCTCACTGACCTTCTATTCATTTACGTGTGTTTTATTTCATTTAGAGTCGTTGCCTTTAACTATAGTGTGGGTCATACACACCTTCAATATCCTTCTGTATACAACAGCACACTGTGTAGGTTAGATGGGGACATGGCTTTCTCTTTGATTACACAAAGCTGTTCAACGTCCTTTCTGTTTGTTCCCTATTGTAGATCAACATAGTCCCTGAAAGCACCTCCACCACTCTGATTATAGTAAAGTTTCACAGCCCACCGTACTTTTTAGTGCAGCCATCCTGAAGAAAAATAGTATAATAAATGGACATGACAGCGCTATACTGAATCTATCTGAAGGTCTGTAAGAAATTTTAGAATCTTATAATTGAATAACCTGAAGTCAAAACTTTTAAAGTGCATAAATACAGGTCAGTGCACTGGAGGAAGATTATGACAGCAGAGAGTCTCAGTCTTAAATATGTTGCTCTTCCACAGTTCACTACTGTATGTAGGATTTCCTCTGGTAGGTCAGATAAATCTTTTACTGTCCTCTACTCTTCTGCTGATTTTGGTGGTGAAACTGGTATTAAAAAATGACATGCACATGAATTAGATATTTTAATTTTATAAATTAATTTATAAACTTGTGATTACCACTCACATTACATAATAGCATTGATTTACAGTATATGATGATGACCTTTATATTCTATATATTGTGAAACTGTTGTATCAGCTTTACAGGGGAATAAAAGATATTTGACGAGTAAATTTGTTTTCTAATTGATTTCTGACAGCAACTTTCTATGTATCTAACTGTAATTTTATCTGAATCTTTCAAATTAAAATTCTGTTGCACTCTGTTGCAGCAGAAATTAAATTATAGCAAATAGTCATCTTTAAAATGTTGAACTGATTGTGTCAAGGGAAGCCAAATGCACTATCAGTGAGAACAATATACTAATCAGTCCTTTATTACCTTGTGAATGTAACTGTAACTGTATGATGTTAAGGGGAAACTGTGCTGCTGTGGCCTCTTTTACAGTATAGTCAAGGGATGAATGATAATATCTACATGTCATTCGTATCAGCTGATAAAGGCTTTAAAAATGTAATATTGGCATCCGTCCAAAATTAACTTTTAATTTGACCTTTAATTTATATGACAAGGCAATAAGATGACACTTAAATCATGCTTACATGTCGTGAGTATGTCTGTGGTGTGGAGTTTTTTTCTTTTTATGTGTCCTAAATTGATAACAACGTTGATATTTGCAGTGATTGCTTAGCATTGGTCATTCGAGGTGGAGCCAAATCACATTTCTTCAGCACTACAAATTTAATTGCCTATCTTTATAACGAATTTGTGAAGAACAAAGAGAAAAAGGATCTAGCTAAAAAAAACTGTCAGCAGTGGCTTTCTTATTTTGCCCAGTGAATGTATCCATCTTGAAGAGCATTGTACTTTACATTTGTATGTGCCAGTGGGCCATCACTGTGGGTAACAGCACAATTATTATATTAATTCCACTCTAGGAGAATCTTGATATTCTCTGCAATAGACAAAGAAAAAAGTGGATATACAGTATATTGGTATCGGCATCTGCTAAAATGTGTTGAAAGATATCGTCAAAAATTATGAATCCCTTGTGTAGTTCCACTGCAGTCACCAGCATAGCTTCTTTTTGTGAACCTCGCAGACAAGTAGCATTTGTTTTAGCACTATTAGTTTGTTGACATATAATTAAAAGTGAAAATCTCCTCTTTTGTAAACAAATGGTCAAATAAATCCCTTAGATAGTGAAACCAAGACATAAAAATTCATCAGTCCTGCCTCGCCATGTAGCTCCTTGTGTAAAGTGGGAAAGTAGGTTGTCTGGTTCTGAAATACAAATACGATCTGCAAGTAGATTAACAAGTGTCAGAGCATCAATGTAACCAATTAACAAACTTCCCATTAGAATGTCTGCTGAACGATTAAACCCCGAAGTTTACCAAGCATTAACATGCTAAACAGACTGACATAATATATGCAAATAAGGTCATTATTATGCATGTGCTAGTTCAGTGCCCAAATTAAGTGCTTGTTTGGAGCACTGGGGATGTGTTTGCAAGCATGAGCTCTATGACAACATATTAATGGTCACTTGAAAAATCTAATTCGTTTTACATTTGGCTGTAAGCTATAGTAGTCATTAGAACGCAAAGACAGCTTAATCAATTTTAGCAACCCATTCAAAGCCATAGCGAGAAATGCCCTTGTATTGATAGGAAAAGAGGAAAGGGTTTAATAATAAATTGTTTGGACATATAATATGCAGACGCACACTCACACTTTGCACACAAACACACGTATCCTGTAATCAGGCCAAGTGGTAGAAAAAGTGGTAGAAAAGCATTCAGCAGATGCTGAATTAGTAATGACAGAAGTTGCAGATTGGCTGTGTTGATTGTCATGTTTTTGTCCTAAAGTGCTGCATGAATTATTTATGTTGCAGCCCGTGTAATTAGATGTTGATGGGAAAAGACTGGACCGGGAAAAGTCGACCTCTTGCTGTTCTTTGGAAATGATTAATCAGTTGCTTGGTCCTTAATCATTTTTGACAATTTTAGGACTTTGAACCTCTTCAAAACTGAGGCGACTACTGCGCCCACCTCTTCACAAGAGCTTATAACAGATTGACACTGCTGCATTGGGTGACATCTTTTGGTTTATGATTACCATTGTGGTTTGTGATCATGTTGTGTCTGTATTTGATATAAACATCTGCTGCCCATAAATCTGCATTGAAGGAACTGAGAGACTGGAAGGAATGGTAGATGCATGTTATGATCATTTTCTACCAAAAGAGGGTGCTATTTCTTTGTCATTTTACTCAGCCTTTGCACCCGTGCATTAGACACTTCAGTGATTTTAAGGGATGACAATGAGACATTCAAAGGCATATGAAACTCATTCTAGAGAAGTGGAGTGGCTGATGGTCAAACTCTCACAGAGCTGCATTTTACTACCTTATAAAACCTTGAGTTAGAACATTGTGAAATTAGCAGAGAGTACAGACATGCAGAATATACTCACCTTTGTCTCCTGGCAAAGTGTTCACCTATTATTAATCACCAGTGAGACATGCATGGATGGTGGGGTCACAGTATACCCTCTATGATCCCTTTCTCTGCAATATAACACCCCATCAACTACAACTGCACTACTGCAGTTAAAGTTAAGATCAGTGATGCCAGCAGTACGGTTGTATATCATACTGCTGTCTCAGAGTTGTTTCACACTGCTGAACTAAACTGCAGCAACACAAATTACACCCACGGCAGGCACAACCCCAGTATTCCCCCCCCTCTCTGTTTCAAAACACTGGGGAGGTATGACAGCCCTGAATTGCCGTGATGTGGTGAAGACTTATCGCCCGTCAATTGCGTGTCAAGCTGCACGGGGAGGAACGGCGTCATAAAGTTTTGTTGGAGATAGAAGTAGGGTGTTTTTTTTTAGCCTGGAGTTTGACAAGTGCACTTAATGAGAAAATGGTTAAATCAAACATTGGGCCTCATACAAAAACCATTTGTATGAACAGATCGTTCTTAAATGGACAGTTCACCCCAAAATCAAAAATACACATTTTCCTTCTTGCCCGTAGTGTTATTTATCCACCTTGACTGTTTTGGTGTGAGTTGCAGAGTTCTGGAGTTATTGGCAGTAAAGATGTCTTCCTTGTCTTCAGTATAATGGGACTAGATGGCACTCAGCTTGTGGTTAAGATAATCCACAAATGTTGTTGTGAGCAGTTTCATGTAGGAACTTCTTTCTTTCTAGTAGAAAGCAAATAGGTCTATTAGATTCTACTTCAAAAAGAAAGAATTTCTTACATGAAACTGTGCACAACAAAGTCTGTAGATTATCTAGAGTAACAGGGTCATGATTTCTACAAAGAGACATTGCTGTTGAGTTTTTCAAATGTATTTCTTGGCACTGGGATCACGACAAGCCGAGTGCAATGTGGTCTCATTATATTCGAGAAAAGCCAGACATCTCTATTGCTGATATCTCCAAAACTCGGCAACTCACACCAAAACAATCTAGCAACTTCTCACATTTGCCAATTTTCTCATATTTCAACCAGTTTTGAATTTCTCTTAGGTATGAACACAATTTGCGAGTGGTCCAGATCTGAGTTTTTTTTTTCTAATGACTATATTTCATTAGTTTCAAGACATTTTGTTTTTGAAAAATAAATTACACTTCATAATAATGCTGACATTATCCTGTTCAACCACATTTCATTGTAATATAATTCTAAATTTACTCATAAAGCCTATTATGATTCATTTCAATTGGCTATTACCCACTGTTTGGCGAATTGTCTATCTTCACATGCAGGTTTATAAAATCACTGTGTAGGGGAACATCCTCCGTGCAACATCACCTATTATTCTATGTATTCTGCCGTCCATCTCTGTGACTTCCCCTTGACTCCCTCCTCTAGTTGAAGTCATCCGTCCCCTTGCTGTGGCGAGATGTTCTTTTTAAAAGCCATTTTCATATGTTTTTTCTATTTCTTGGCTTTAGCAGGTCCCTTAATTCCTTTGCTGATGCTGTTAAAATTATAGAATTTCCTTTATGGATCTCCGCAAGTAGGACTTAAGTCTCAGAACTAGTAAAGTTCTAGTTAGTCTTTGATGTCATTTTCGTGAGTGAGGGTTTCCTGATATACAGGGCAGGAGGGCTAGCCTTATATTATTATTTGGGTGTTAATTATGCTAATTCATGCACATGCACTCAAATATGCACAAGCGGATCATTTACACAGTTCTCTGAAGTTAGGAGGGTTTGCTAAGTCTGATGTGGTGCACTCATATGAGCCTGGAGAGCTTTGAGAACATGAAAATGCTCCTGCATGAGGCCCATTATATCACATACTTTGTACCTTGCGCGAGATGCTTAGCCTCGGAGCCTAATTTGAATGGAGAGTTCACAAGACCTCCGTTGGCCTGAGCATTCTTGGCAACCCACAGGGTGTTTTCATAGTCTGCTTCAAAACTGTTTTGAAGTTAAGTGCACTTGCCTGCTTACTGATTCAATACACACCCTGAAACTGTGCCATGTAATCAAGAACTGGCCTTTTTTAGACAGCGCAGAGGTCAGCCATATCCAAGGCCCCTGTATATGTGTTGATACAGCAGAGGGCATCCCTGTAGACTGAATGAGCATAGCTGCAGCGGGGCATCCAAGGCCCTTCCTTTGTTTTTGCTGAACCAATTAGAGAGAGATAGCATCTGCTATGAAAGGAGAACAATGGCTTGTTCGCTGCGTGTTCGAGTATATGTGTGTGTGTGTGTATGAATACGCATAGTTTGTGTGTGCATGTCTGTAGGCTAGTTAGTGATTATGCGTGTGTGTGCGTTTCTGTAGCTACAGTATATGAGCATGTGGAGTGTGTGTGCTGAATAGTAATAAGAGAGAGAGCAGTATTGTATACAGCAGAGGAGAGGAAACAAGAAAACGACTGCCTACAAAGTATGACAGACAGCATATGGCTTCATCTGCTGTGATTCAGTTAAGCCCCACACATACACACGCGCACACACACAGCAAATCACCAGAGAGGCAAATATAAATTAGGAAGACTTCCTGCATTTATGCGCTGAGGCACAT
Source organism: Lutjanus campechanus (assembly GCA_027495735.1). NCBI lineage: Eukaryota > Metazoa > Chordata > Actinopteri > Lutjaniformes > Lutjanidae > Lutjanus > Lutjanus campechanus. The sequence goes on along the minus strand of JAJHUR010001720.1, from coordinate 44,282 downwards.
ACAATGCTTGTAATTAAAAAGTCACCGCTGTTGAGTGACAGTCTGGCTCATGCACAGCTAGTTTGTGTCCTCGCTCCAACTTCTGTGAAACTTTTTGACAGGAAGTGTGGTGATGATTTCACAGTAGGCCATAACACTCCATCCCTCCAAAGGACCTGGAGGTCATTAACCCCTACCTGCTGCTGTCTCGAGCTGTGCAGAGTTTGATGACTCTTCTTTTCTAGCTAAGGAGCGAAAAGAGAGAGGTATGAGGATGTGTGTGTGTGTGTGTGTGTGTGTGTGTGTGTGTGTGTGTGTGCGCGCGTGTTTGCAGAGCTAGCTAGCACCCCTGGCTTGGGCAGCCGGCTCCACCATATGGCCACATTTATCATGTATCTCGCTATTCATTAAGACTGCCCTTGCTGGCTGCAGAAGCACTGCTGGGGGCCTCAACCTCACCTCAGAAACGCTGTGGACGACTGACTGCAGTCCACTCACTGCAGTCAACTGTAATTTTGGGTGTGAATGCTGCAAAATTATACATATCTGAACAAACACCATGAAGCAAACACAATTTTACTTTACAGGAGGCACCATTTCACATCAGGGGAAAGTGTTGATTAACAAGCAGTTTGAATTTAATTATACATAACAATAATAATATGATAGTCTATTAGGCCTAAATGCGTAATTTGTGTTTTAAAGCTCTGTAAGGATGCCAAGATCAATTGTCTGTGGACAGTTTCCCACAGTGTACCGTTCTCCTGTACTGGGTGGCATATTTTTGTGATTTAACAAGCATAATAACAACATATCAGTATTATCTGACCCATTGCTTGACTGCAATGTGATAGTTTGGGGAATATGCTGTTATTTTTATTATTAATGTTTCAAGACGGCGGCTGTTAGTATACAGCTATTTTGAGATATCAGTGGCTGGCCGTGTGCTCGTGTATTTACACATATCAGACTTCAAAGGCAGTTGGGATTGGCTGGAGGACTGTATTTTAAAGGAGAGGAATAAATCAATCTCATTATCACCACTATGGTATCATCCAGTTCCACCTACTAAGTTAGATAATGGAATTATCAAGTTCTCATGTGATATTATTAAAAAAGTTCATTAAAAAAAATGGGTAACGCTAGAACTGTGCTAGCACCCTGTCCAGTATGGCACAATGCAGTCTTGAGAGCTGCAGGGAACCCGTTGTCAAACTAAATATGGCAGCGAAAGAACATTACAGAAATTTCCTAAATTATTCAGAATGGGGTGATGTTGTCTTTTGAGGAACTCAGAAGGATATATAACTTGAACACAGATGTTTTTTTGTTTTTTTTTCAGTATGCACAGTTTCAATCACTGTCAACTTTGTAACACATTTGAGTAGGCAGCAGAGAACTACATGTAGTTAAACCCATTAAGACCATTGCTCAAGCTGTTCATGCTGTCTTAAAAGGCACTAGTGGAACTGTTTTAGAAACTAGATTTCTCTCTAGGTCAGCTTTACTGTAGTTCAACTTCTTGAAGTGTGAAGTAATTAGTATCTTGCAAAACTATGCTTTCAAAGTAGTTTCCCCAACACTGTTTATACATCTACAATGAGTCAGAGAAACTTCATTTATGACAGACATGTTTTGGTCTGTAATGTTAATGCGCCTAGTTTTCATGCTTCCTTTGTGAAGAACACATCAAAAGCTTTTCTAGTTGAAAACATAGCATTTCTTGTTATATATATAAAAAAATTACATTTTAGACATGATGCATTAATGGATGGTTTTCTGCATCAACTACAAATAGCGCTCTGATTAACATATCAGTCTTGTTCCCCTGAGCTTAACTGTGGCAGTGCAAAATGATTACCTGAGCGGGGGATTTTTCAGTTTGATCTGCTCTCCATGCAGTGTGTCAGCCTATTAAAACGACGCACACATCATCTCTGACTTTCTGATCTTGGTTGTGTTCATTTAGTTTGAATTTGCAGTAGTTGTAGATCCATGCCTCCTGTTTAAAGACGGGGAAATAAAATAGGGCTGACAGTGATATCCCAAAGTCTTTACCATCTGAATCAGAGAGCAGAAAACACTCTACTCACCAATACAATACATTAACTGGAATTTTCCTTGGTCAGTGGTGTGTGGTATAAAAACTGGGGTGGAACTAGCACTGTTCAAGAAGTGCAGAGTAATTATTTTCAGCCTGTTAGTTCCCTTCTTTTTGTTTTGCTTTTTGTTAACAAATTCAACATTTTGACAGGAGTATTGCCAAATTGTCAGAGTTGATAAGTTTATACGTCCACTTCTGTGACTCTGTTTCTTTCCCTTTTATGTAGGTAACCTTAAATATCTGTGGGCTCTTGGATGTGTGGAGCTTTGTGTCTCTTTGAATATGTACCAGACAAAACAGGTGGGGAGCTCAAATCTAGCACTGATCTAATGTTTACTTGTTGAGCATCCATCTGCTGACATCCTCCTCACTGGCGACAATTTTAAACTATTCAGTCAAAGAATTGTGTGAGAGTGGCAGAAAGGATAGAACTGTTGTTTTTATTTTGTATGATATGACTGGGATTTCGCATATATAGCAAAGTTAAAGAGATATGTGAGGAGTCTGATGACTTTATCCCATGCTGATATCATCAATTTACAGATAGCCACACCATGAGTCTAGACAGTGTTGGTGGTGAAGAATTGAAGAACATTAAGCCTACTGTAGCTGAAGATCTAGATGGATGGAGCAGGATTTGTGATGAGCTCATCAGATGGTCCAATTGGACAGCTGGTTCTAATGAAAACAGGAGGTGGAGGGGTGGAGGTGGGTTGCATCAAGCTGACACTTAAATGACAGCTGAAAGCAGCCAAGGAGGGAACAGACTTTGAAGTTTTGACCGCAACAAGATGCTTGGCTCACAGAATTCGTGGCAAAAGCTGACTCGTTTCAGTGAGTCATCAAATTGAGTTGGAAGCGAGAAAGGAAAACAATTCTAAATAAACATAAAGATGCGTGTCTGAAATCACTCCCTGTTTGCTACGCAGTGCACTGGTTGTGTCCTAAAGCCCTGCTCACACAGGACTAGTATTTCCCGGAGACCTCTCATAATTAAAAATAACTGTGGAGATCGTCTGTGATCTTAATCTGGTGCAAATGACATGTCCGTAATTTGTAAAGTAAAAATTCCAAATTAGTTACCGAATTTCACCAAGCACAGAGGTCCTGTGATAATATTAGTCCTGGGCGAATCGGCATCTCAGTGACTTGGGGTCATAATTTTTGTTTCTGTTGTCGGACAACTTAAGTATTAAATTTGATCACAGCGATCAACAGCTGTACTGTGAGATCAGCTAAATTGACATTGTAATGGGTCATTATGACAGAGAAGATTTGCTGCAAGTGTGTACTTATGCTTGTAACACATGCAGAACACGAGAAAAACAACTCTAAACTATTTTATTACATTATTATTTTGTTACTAACTAACTGGGAACTGGCCCAGTGCAAGATGTCCAGTAAAAACCTAACCAGATACATCTGACTCTACAGCCCCAGAAAATGTTTATTGCGATACTAAATGAATGAATGAATATGAGGTTGTATGTGGTTGTTCGGGGCTACACACAGAACTTCAAGAAGTTAAAAAACTGGGAAATAAGAAATCAAAAAGTTCATCCACAGCTGTTGCAGTTCTTCCTCTTCAGCTGTCTAAGCACAAGACCCGATGCGCTGATACTCGATGCTGATTGGTCAAACATATCAAGAGCGGGAGAGCGACACTGATTGGCCAGATGGCGACCTATTTTCCTTGTTAGACAAAAAAATACAACCCTACACCTTCTGAACCCATTTGTCTTAAGTTTAAGATAAGATAAGATGAGATACGATATTCCTTTATTAGTCCCACAGTGGGGAAATTTCCAAACTATTTCCAAACTAAGAAAACTAAGACGAGCTTAACTGCCCTGTTAACTAATTGTAAAACACAGTTCATTCAAACTTGACAGTTTCTGTTATTCTCTCTACTGTTACAATAATCACCAACCCTGGTTTAGTCTGAATAAATTCTTATGTCACCACATTAGATGTGAAAATATTCTGGCCCTACAAGCTGTTTTCTTCTCACTCGTTCTTTGGCTCAGTGGATGTGTACTGTGCTGCTGAATTAAATCACTCGTTCTGCAGAGGCAGGCCATTAAATTTACGAAATAGAATGATGAAAATCGCGCCCAAAAGACAACTGGTGATGGACTAACTAACTGACTAACTGCTGAGTGTCCTTTTAGATAGGAAACACTGAATGGGTGAGCAAGAGAATGATTTTGCACACAACATAGGGGACAATCTTCCTGATTGAACTTTAGGTAAAGTTTAGGATTGCAAATTCTCTGCACTTTCCTTAATATATCATTGCATTAAAGTTTTGCTTATACCAAACAATACCAAATGTGTTTCTTTCCCTCCTCAATCAAAGTTTTTTTTTTTCCACAGCAACAATATTGCTTATTCTCTGACAGCATAACATGGCCTCTGAAACACATAAAAGCCGATAAATTGAACACATATGCTCGAATATTGGATAACATGTGGAGTGTGCTCATAAAACCAATCTGTTTTATTTCAGATCTTTATTTGATAGTAGATCAATTAAATTTTACTTGATCAACCAAATTCTTAATGACAGATTAATCAATCATTGATTCATTGTTATCACCCCTAGTCAAGTTATTATTCTAGATGTGTGATTTCTAAGTGGTTACACACACATTTCAACATACAGTGGCAGGGCAATAACTTACCGGTCTCCATCGGTGTGGTCATGCACGGACTCTTCTTGCTATCCTCTTTATTGGTGATTTGTCCCAAAGCAGCAGGACAGTTCCACTTGGCTTTGGCTCGTGTTGGGACTGTGAGGCCAGCTGTTGTTTCAGTGTGTCCCTGCTTAAGCATCAAAACATCAAAGTGCAAGCATGACTTAACTGCCCTCGGAAAATCACAGACTGTTGTTGTGCCTGTCATTTTTATCTCAGGAAGAAGTCTTTGCATTTCTCTCCCACTCTGTGTAACACACTTGATTTTCTCTCATCCTGCCTGTCCGTCTTCCTCTGTCTCTTCTTGACGGTTTGACAGTGTGACAGCGGTGGAGAGACGTCTTCAGTCTTGTGGGGGGATGTCAGCAGGAGTGAGATGTCTGTCTTGGCACCACTGATTGCTCTGTGTGTGGGTGTGTGTCTGTGGTTGTGTGAATTTGCTGCTTGTGTGAGGATACTTTAGGTGTGCTTATGTGTTGAGTATGTTTCTGTGTTACTTTTTTGTGTCTTTGCACTGTCACTGTAGACTTGTTTATTTGTACTGTATATCACAGACGGGCTGCACAATTGATCAAAATTTGATGGAAATTGTAATATGGCCAAGTATAAAATCCAAATCACGGATGATGCAGTTTTTTGATTAAGGAAATGTGTTATAAAACGGCATTATAATTAAGTTCTGTAGTGCTGCAGAGATGTCCTGGCCCATAAATCTTGTTCTCCAGATGTAAGAAAACATGTTTGTTTGGTACAAACCCCGACAAATGTCACATTATCAGTTTTTTCTTCAGTGAAGATGCATGAAAATGATCATTCCTACTAATCATGAATCATATCATGCCTCATATTTGTAGATTGTCTAAGAGACGGCATCTACCTGACACACCTTTAGGAAAACAACAGATGCACAAATACTTTATGATATACTGTATATCTGACATAAATTGTTTATAGATTTTACTGGCTTACAGGAACACAGAACTAGCAGTAAAGGCTATAGAAAAACAACGATTTGAGCTAAACACTTTACTTCAGAGCATTTCGGCACAGCTTGCTTTTCATAAATACTATAATACCAGCTGTTCACTGTGCAGTTATATCCTTTAGTGCTTTTATCTTTCTTTTTGCCTTTGCTGACATAAATTACTGATAAATGCATTTTGATACATTGGAGGATTGGCAGAGCTAAGGAAAGAAATCGTGTTAGTTGACAGTTTATAAAATCACTTTGCTGTAGGCTGTATTGTAGATTTCTATGGTTAGAGGCTTAGAGATGAAATTAAACAAACTACACTATAATCATGTCTGTTGAGGCAGTTTAGAAATCTAACTTTGCACTGCTTTTGAAAGTCTTTCCAATTTTGTTCTCCTTTCAGACAGTACACCTATAGGTCTTTTCCACCAACATCGAACTGGCCCCATCTGGTCCAAGCACCTAATTTTGAACCATTTGAAGCAACTCCCCCCTCTGAAATAAATTGGTTTAGAAACTGAAAAGTTGCTTCCCAGCTGGAGCCAAAAAAAAAAAGAAATAAAAAAAGAAATTTGGCATGTCATACTCTATAGGTTGATGTGCATTGTGTGATGCCCTCTGTTGATGGTATCCTTGTTTACAATGGTTCTGCTCATAACTGGTGGAAATGCAGGCTGCTTTTCCTGCCCTGTTTCCCTTGTAAAAAGGCTGTAGCTTCAGCTTACACTGTTCATAGACTGTAGAAATATGTAAAACACGCTGAGTTACTTTATTATGATGTTTTAACTGCATTATTTGGATATCTGCCAGTTTTTGTAAGAGGCTACGTACATGAATTTGTAGATTTATACATAAAGAACTCATTTTTATTTGTAATGTATTAATGTGAATTCAGTTGCACAGATCCTCAAGGACATAGACTTTTTGAAAAAATGACCTCTGTGCTCTCCACCTTTTCAAATCTCCTTTTCAATCAGCAGCACCAAGAATTACAAACACAAACATACTCTAAATGTATGTTTGACAATGCAGTTTGCTCCCATATGAAGGAATACCACAAATTTGTGGCGTATAACCTTCCTGGCCAATATGCAATGGCTTCTGGATTCTTAACAGTGGACTGACTTGCCATAAAGACAGCAGAAAGCAGCTACAGTCTTTTCTGTTTTGTGTAAGATGTGTGTCCGTGACAGGAGACGTTTTGTAGTTGCAGAGCAGGGCAGCTTGAAGAGGTCTGTTGTTGTAAATCTAATAGCAGTGTTCATATCCTCTCCTTTTTCTTGGACTCATTTTTTATTAAGGTTATTATTTTTATTAGTTAGCCAACGGCACCTTATATTGCACAGTGCTTTGTTTATGCTCAGCTGTTCCACTACAGGCTTCAATGGAGATGGGTTTCAAAAATAACTTTCATTTAATTTGTGCACTGGCTTCTAGGCTTAACAGCAAAAAAACGTATCAACAAAGCAACAGTTTGTGTCAGATTTTTTATTAATATTGGTAAAGAAGGCAGACATTTAACCTAACACTCATACAGTTTTCATGAGGAAATAAAAAAGGGCCCAGTCAGAAGCCAGAGTGTGAAGCCAGAGTTACTGAAATGCTATTAAGTTAATATATTTGCAAAGAAATTACAGAATTTCAGTGTATAACGCTGTATATATTTTCACAGTGCTGTACTTTCTTTTTCTGCGTAATAGCTTTCTTAATTCAGATGTGGTCTGGGCAGGTTTGGTCGACCAGTTCAAGTGGTGCCTATACATAAAGCTGCGGGCAGAGAGGCATGCCACAGCATATGAAACCAGCGGAATGAGAGGATGTGTGGACACAGATAAGGATGAGAGTGAAACCATGACCTTGGCGTAGCATTAATGACAGACTTGATCACATGCTTTATAACCTTTGATGACAAAAGAGGCCCTTATTACTGCAGGTAGGGGAAACCCTATAAGGGTGGTATCGGCATTCTGAAAATGATAAACTAATAAGATTTTATGAGCGTGTTTTTGTGTCTGAAGGAGTTTTCAAGTGCAATGGAATTTCCCTCATTCTTGTTTTTCTATCGGTGGAATTACCCCTCAGGACACCTGATGCTTCATAGCATGTCCAACGCACACACACGCATGCACGCACGCACGCACGCACGCACGCACGCACGCACTCGCGCACACACACACACCTATACCAAGTCTGACAGAGAATTATTTGTCTGCTTGTGTCTCTGGTCAGAGGCTTGTTGTTGGGTCACAGACGTGCTCCCATATGTCATACTATATCACAGTAATATGAAGCAATATAGAAAAGGAGAACTTGTTGTTAGTGTACATGCTTTGAACTCTTCTTTATGGGAAGTCTCTTTAGGAGCAGAAAAAAATTGTATACATGCAGTTAATCACTCAGAAATGCCACATTTATCCATCCTAAAAGACACTGTATTGCCATAGTTTCACCCAACATCAAGACAGACTATATTTAACATGTTATTCCTTTGCTGTACATTCATTTAGGGCCGGGCAATATGGATTATAAATAATATCTAAATTAGGGCTGCACAATTGATCAAAATATTATCAAAACAACAATATGGCTAAGTGCAATATGCAAATCACAGAAGCTGTAATTTTTTGCTAAAAAATATATAACAAAACAGCATTATAATGAAATACCATAGTGCTGCAGAAATACCCTGGCCTACAAATCTTGTTCTCCAGATGTAAGAAAACATGTCCATCTGCAACCTGTCTACAACCTGTCCTGTCAAACAAAGGCTAAAAGGCCCCCAAAATAATCTAAAAATATTGTGCAGCCCTAATTTTGATGACACAGTATCAATATAATATCAATATATAGATATTATATATATAGCCATACATTCAGTTTTAGTTGTAAAATCAATGGCATGTATAAATATGACAATTCTAACAAGACAACCAGAGAAACTCGGAGTGTTATTACTCCTGAGTGTCACATCTACTGTGCGTGGATTAGGGCCGATGTGTATTGAGGACATACCTTTGTTGTGTTCATAAAGTTCCTACTGTGAGCACACAGAACTGCAGATAGGCATATATTCTTATGCTGATTCTGTGTCATTAAACGCCTCAGGCGCTTCAATACTCAAGCATGTTTTCTATATGGGGCCCTAATCAAAGCCAGCTTCAGCCGTCCTGCCGGCACCCACACACAGACACTGTGGACTGACTGGAGTATGATGTTATTTTCCAGGCTGAGCTAATTGTCTCTGGGGCTCAGTTCTCTCTCTCTGGTTGCAGTCGGACTTTGCTCTGTTACACGATGCAGCCGCGGGTCCCTGGGAAGGCTCTAATGAAGAGTTATGAGAAGCTGGATGCCTCCTGGCTGCACGGGGAGGGATGGAGAGAGGACACAGAGACAGAAGATGGGAGTAAAGCAAGGGTGAAGAGTGAGGCATGAGGGGAAGATGGCGGGAGAGGAAAGGAGGGAGACGGCATGTAGCAAGGCAGAAAGGATGGAGGGAAGGACAGCATGAGAGGCTATGGGAAGAGAGATCCTACACCCTATGAAGCCCCTGCAGGCCAGACGCCTGTCACTGCAGAACACTGCTCTGCTGGTATTACTGCCATGCAACATGCACAGTACACACACCTTACACACACTTTACATGCGGTGTGATGTGCCTTGTTAATAGGATGAGTGTGGTGAAAATTAAGATATGAACTTTTCCATTGTCATCAGGGGGATTGCTTATGTTCTGTAACCAGAACAGAATTGCAGTATTTGCATTTTTATGTAACATTTGGGGCTTAAGCCTGCTGGCCAGCGTTATGGTTTTACTGTCCTTGAGTGTGCTAACGTGAATTATCCTCCCGTTGTACAAGTTGGGTGTTTATGTCATCTTCTCCCTCAAGGCCTTCCTGCATCCATGAGGCTGTCTTTTTTCTATTCTGGCCCTCTCTTTTTCAATCTGATATATATCCGCTCGTATAGCGATTAGGTTTGTGAATGTACCGACCTCGAAGCTTGCTCCCTGTATGTCTTTTTCTTGCTTATTCTTTTTTGCCTTGTTCCCGTTTGTGTTTGTGGGAGGCAAGTATCTTGTTTTCACTCTGACCCATTGTGGGTTCTCTACTACATTCGAAGGATTTAAAAAACAAATCTCAGGATTTATTCAGTGTCTGTCAGTTTTCAAACCATTTAATGCGCAGCATGTCCCTGCATATTGTAGGTATGTTAATCAAAGTTTTATCTCCAGGTTGTGTTTTTAGCGTCACCTTTTTCTGGAGAGAAATCCTATAAATGAGCAGGTAAATATAGATTTTCAGCACACAGTTTTTTTTTCTTACTTTGATAAGCAGTGCTTATGATCGAAACTGAAGTACAGCAAGTTTTAAATCCTTTAAGTAAGGAATGTTGATTTTACAAAGGTTGTTTAGGGAAATCACGCATCAGCAATGATAGCATCTTGCATTTGGCTATTTCAAGTGCATTTAAATCATATTTAACCATAACTTGAGTTCATGAATGTCCATTAGCAGGGTCTAAAATGTTCAAGGGTAACTTCGATATATATCAATCTGGATTTTTTTCTGTTTAAGTGAATAACTGGACAACAATTCTGAAACTCATTAAGTATTGAGGGAGAGCGCTGCAGCCGTCAGAAGTGAAACTAAGATAAAACATAATCCCAGTGGGCAACTGTGCACCATCAAAGTACGTCCACTAAAAGTCCTTGTTTTTGCCACCGACAGGCTCATATTCTTAACAGCATTATGGAAATGATCCCTACAGATTTGGAGCTTTTTTTTTGGTAAAAGTAAGATGCATTTTGTTCAACCAGAAATTGCTTTATTGCTCTCCCCAAATCACCAGACTCCCATTACAGCAACTGTAATTTTATCATCGTAAAACATGCTTCATTCAAAGTCAACAGAAACAAAATAAAACTTGCCAAAAATGTCTTGGCTCGTCTTTCCACTGTTCCAGCACTCACCAGCTCTGGTTTAGTTTCAAATAACTCCTATATTCACAGCGTGAAGGAGCGCAGAGCGCGCAGGGCAGGTGATGGCGGTCAGCGGCTGCAGTGCAGCTACAGTCTGGGGAGCAAAGCTCTGCCGGCGCAGTGGAATTTAATAGCTGAACTGTATAAGGACACACTTTGATTAGGTGAAAATCTGATGTTTTCATTTCACAGATGATGAAGGAAGGCACTGACACGTGAGGTTATCTGATAAAACATATTCATGTGGGCTGATATAGGAAAAAAAAAATTCAGATACAACGGCCAAATTTTTTAGTCAGACACCCTTAATATTTATATATGTAAAGAACTGTTTTATTTTGTTTTATATTTTATCCTATTATACTCTAATTATCTGTGTGTATATTTTGCGTGTGTGTACCATGAAGGATCTACAATTCTCATTTTGTTGTGCAACCCTGTGTTGTGTAATGATAATAAATGACAATGATTCCCTCATACAATCAACTTTCATTAGCAGGGTCTAAATGTTAACTGACATAAATATGGAATCGATACGGATCATCAACAGTTTTGTCGGTTGCAACACGTCTGGGAAAACGATCAAGAAAAACAAGGAAAGAAATTCATGGCAAATTAATTGTAGCTTTGAGAAACCTCTTCCTGAGTTTATTAAAAGGAGAAAAAGAGTCCTCAGAGGCCATTTTGAATGTTTCTTGCCTACACAACAACAACCTCTTGCTTTTCCTATGTTTCGAGCTCTCCTCTATGGACGACAGGGCAACATCAACTATTTTGATTTCAGATGGCGTTGACCGGGTCAGGCCTTTAGAGGCTAGAGGAGACTCTCTCTGTCCCTTTTGCGGGGAGAATCCTTTCTTTGACTCCCTCTCTTCCCTCTGCCTTCACTCGAGTCTAAATGTCAGGCAGCCTGTGAGAGGGGGAGACAGAGAAAGACAGAGGGAGATCTGCGGTCTGCTGGGAGAAAGCCATTGAAAGCATACATGATGACACACTTTTCCCATTCAGTCTGATGAGCTATTGAAAAGCAAGATGACATTTTGCAATAATACACCATATAGCTCCAGAGTTTAGTGAGATGAAACATTATTCATAAATATCTGATGCCTGGCATTTATTGATGTTTGTGGCTAGATTTGCTGTCAAATCATTCTCGGGTTCAGTTGGAGTTCTGTTTGCGAGGAAATGTGCCGCACCTTGACAAAGCGATGAACCATGACAGTGAGCTGTTGTAATCAGCTATACAACCGCATTGTTTAGCCCGAGGAATGTAAAGAGTCACAGTGAATAATATGACAAGATTTATAAGGCATCTCCCGCATAACGATGAAAAATGATCCACTCTGTGTGAGTGTGAGCAACCCCCTCTGATTGTTGAGGTTACAAAGCACCAAGAATTGAGTTCAGGCTTCAGCTTTGTGTCCTAGTTACAGTGGAGATTCTGCTACATCAGCCTGCACACCAACCTGCGAAATCAGTTTTGGGTGATGAGAGAAAATGATTTACTTGATGTGGTTTCCCAGGAGAGAGTGTTTGAAAACTTCTGCATCTTGTGCTTACTGCTGAGAGGTGTGTGTGTTTTCTACAGCCGTGTTTGCGCACACACGTCAGGTGGAACGCTAACAATGCAGTGATTGGGGAAATCAGTCTGGCTTTTTGGGAACGGCAGGCGAGATCATGCTATTTTGCTTCTCCTTCATTCTCGTCTGCCTCCCTCAATTTTGACCCTTTTCACCTCCCTCTCTGTGTCGTCCTCTTCCATCATTCCTCCCTCTGTCGAAAGAGGAACGCGTGTTATTTCCTTTTATGTCCCAAATGCGATCTGAAGTCCCCATGAAGGGTAGTAGATTAGCGCCATTCTCATCCAGATAATTTTAACAGCTGCAGCGATGGCGGTGCTGCCGACATCTGAAGCCTCTTGTCTCCTGAGAGACACTCTGGCTGTTGGTTGAATTTCTGTCGCTTCAGATCAGCCCAGCTGGAGAAACACTAAACAGGCACATTTTATTCGCTACGGGCCCCCACGGATGTTCTGGCTACACAATGCCTGAGCTGCAGTATCAACGAAGTATTGACTGTTGCATTCAGAGGATACCGAGGGGGCTTGAATTAAGTTTTATAGAAACAAAAAAAGAAAAAAGAGGGGTGTTTGAAGAGAGCAAACAGGCTGGTGGTTTGGATTGTCTTAGCATGTTGTTGTTAAAGTTTGTGGGTTTAATATCCTGTAGACTCAAGTGCAAAAACAGAAAACCCCTTAAAGTGGTCATCTTAGAAGAGGCTTCCAGTAAGGCATTCAAATTGAGGCTTGTAGTTTAGCATTTGACTTTAGCTATGATTATCTGAGGGTGGACACCTGTAGATACAGTGTGACTCAAAGGTTCCAGGGTATTATTGTTCTTTTTCTCTTCTCCATCTCATGTCCAAAGTATTTTTAAATGCTCAGTTGTGGACTTACTGCAATTCCCCACACTTCAGTGGTAAACTTGATTAAATGCTCTTTAAAAAAGCTCTTTTTGCACTTGGCGGGTACAAGATACAAAACGGAAGTGATTTTAGCTTTTAGTGGACATGTGAATGTTGTTCACACTAATACATGGGTTACGCTAAATAAATACATCTCTGTGCAAAGAGGGAAATCAAAAAAACTATAGCTTCATCCTGCCTCTTCCCTGCCATTTAAAATCAGTGGTTGTACGTAGTATATTCACATTTGGTTTTGTAAAGCACTGACCAAATGTTAAGCATTGAGTTTGTAATGTAGCCTTGTGGTAAAAGAGATGTATTGAGTGTTGTCAAGTAGAGCACTGGAGAGCATTTCTGATGGATTTGATTCAACCAAAGGATGATTTATTTTTTTTAGTCGTTTCAGCTCTGTAATCACTGAACTCTGTTGCAGGGTATGAGCCAGCGTCATTGGCAGATCTGCTGAACTGCCTGTGTGCTGTGTTTGCGTTGGGTGGATATTGATTTTGTGTTTGTCCTGGTAAATACTGTATTTTGGAACCCAGTGCCTCACTGAAATCTGGGCAGAGTTGTTGGATGGTAACAGACGAGGGGGAATGACACACATGGGAGAGAGGTAAAAGAGTGCATGGAGCAACAGTAATGCAGCAAGTATAAAAAAAAGAGGGAGAAAATGTGAGTTTGAGGACACAGGAAGAGAGGGAGAGCGGAGAGAACAGTAAAATAAGAGGAAATAGTAAAGGAGTCGTAAAGGAGGAGATGATGCGGTGGAAATGCAAAATTAAAGCGGAAGAATAATGAGGAGAAAGAAGGAGACGCTGGATTGTAGTTTTTCATCCTTAGTTGGAAAACATACAAACACAGACACACTCCAACTCACCTCCAGCAGAGCAGACGAGATTTGTGGCCAAATCATCCACCACCCTCTTCTTCCTCTCCCTCCCTTTGCCGTTCAAGAACTTAATTACAGCAATAATTTGGCCTTGTTTGTTGTAGTCATTATTACGTTCTGTAACTACTGGTCAGCTAATGTAAACACAAACACCAGATCAGAGATGTGATCAGGCTCCTGCCTAAAAACCAGAAGAGGGGAAAAAAAAGAGCCAACTGTCAAACATAGTGTCAAGTATAATGAACGCCAAAGCTTTCTCCATGTTCACTGGTGCCAGAAGACATGACTAAGAAAGAATTAAAGACAAAGAAAAAAATAATAAAGATGAGTTGGTACTTAATCTTGGTTGTTGATTGTGGTGTGTCATTTTAGGAAAATGAGACAGTGGGAGATAAATGATCCTCTTAATGCTTGCTTTGTCACTAATTAAGTGAAATTACAGACTTTTCCTTCATTTAAACATCAACTAAAGACACTTCAAGATCTAGACAAGTCTAATTACAAAGAGAAGCAGCATACGCCAGAAAACTGTTGTCCCCTTCAGCTTTAGCAGTGCTTAAATAGTGTTATTTTGTTACTTTGATGTAGCTGATTGGGACAATGATGGGATATATAGTTTGAATTAAAGGCTTGGCAGACATCCTCTATAGGGAAAAAGAAGAACATAAGACAGATGGGTGACTGTGACTTGTAATTGATATGGGTTTTATTTTAAAACAGTGGTAAAATTGTTCACCCCAAACTTTACTCGTATTTTATGCTAATATATTAACTGACTATTTTAAAGCCAAATGATTCCAGATGCAGTGCAGATTAATAATGATTATCATGATCATCGCTGATGATAGATCATTGGATCACTGGAATCTAATCAAAATGCCACATTACAATCAAATTAGGCTACATTTGGGTTTTAGATTTAGGCTTCCCATCCAATACCAACTCATTAGAAGCTATCAATTATAAATATGGCGCTAAACAAACATATCAAATGACAATTAATTGTCCAAGTAATTAGAGATGCAGCCATATTTTCAATATAATACTAAGCCCCTCCCTCCTTAATGTTAATTGTTGTTATGTCTGTCAAGCTTTCCATTCTTGCACCTGCACATATGCAGTTCATAGTGGCACATTTAACATTGAAATTGGTAGTAATTTTTGAAACACTCAGTCTTTGATTCCACAGAAGTAAACAAAAGCAGCTTCTTGTTTCTAGCTCACAACCATGGATTTTGTTGTTAAAATGATGACCATCACTCGCATTTTATATAAGTATAGCTAGCTAATGTAAGTTAATGCTAATGTTCAGACACCATTAAATATGTAGTTACTTAACAGATACATACATAATGTAATGTACAGTAGACAACAGAAAAAACACTCTAACAATGGAAAAGGAAGTGAATGGATATGATTTAATGCAGTGGACTTTGAAAGTGCAACTCAGGACACTTTCGATGGCAGTCTGGCCAGACCGGCCAGACTGCCATCGCACAAGGAGAGAGCTGGGATAAGAGCTAAGCTAAGCAGAGATTGATGCGTTGTTGGCATTGTTGTTTTGGGGCTAAAATAAGCCATGAGTTTGGCAAATGCAGAGGTATCAAACACAGGTTTAGCTGGGGGCAACGTCACTGCTGGTAGTAAGCTAATTAGCTGGACATGCTAACATTCGCAGTTTTTGTTAATGCAAATAAAGTTAAAGATTAATTCATTCCAGTTTTGCTCTTCTTAGAGCCCAGTGTACACCACTTCAACATATAAAGTAATGCAAAGCTCGACAGCTCGACAGATACGTGACCCTAAACTATACTGGATCTGTAGCATCCCTTGTGATTCACTTGTCAACCTTAAAGAAAGATAGAAGTTGTAATGACTTCCATTCCACCAATTGCATTTTCAGACCATATCAAATGCTTCCAGATCATCACAAAAATACCCCTGCAAAAATGGCCATTAATGGAAGGCAAGATTTTAAGTGAGACGAAAGGACTGCCACAGTTGGAGACTGCATTACTTGAAGTCCTGACTAGATAAATTGCGGACTAAGCTCATCCTGAAGCACTACTCAGTCTCTAGAACCCTGAGGAGGCATTCAAGTCTGCTGGGATGCCCCCCTCCATTTATTAAATGATTTTGCTGCAGTTACATAGCTGTATAAATGTCAGCTGACATGTGGGCGAAACTCCATTTAAAGCTTGTCAGAGAGATTTATCAGGGTATTAAAAACTTTTAAATGTGCTGTTTTTTAAAGCTGTTGTGATGTGTCATGCACCTCAAGAGCTTCGATATCACTGCAGAAGAGTGAACTGGGTTCTTTAGCAAATAAACAAGGTATATTTAGTCCTTGCACAGGCCACCACTGATCCACACAGAGTGAAATAACACTTTTGACACTGCATTCAGATAGAAAAGGCAATAGAGAGCTCGTATTAGTCTCTGATTAATCCAAATAGAAATAGCTGATTTCTTTACATAACTGTATCACTTCAGTGAAAAGTGAACTGTGTTCCATTTATTACAACACAAGATAGGACACGAGACTGGCCTCACATTCAAACTATGCAGTGCTAGTATTTCTCTCTATTAAGACAATAAAATAAAGGATATCTTGCTCAGTAGAAAGATGTTATATCACTGACCTAACCAGTGTGTGTATACTCCTCTAGACTTACAGTAGACACTCATGTGATACATATTTGGCATCGACTCTCTTTGGTGACAAATACATGTCTTCAGTTGACTAAGCACAAATGGGCCTGAACGAGGCCATCACTGACCCGCAGTTTCCAGACGAACCACACTCATATGTTCCACGTGCTGCATTGCTAGTCGTCTGGTGCATAACATGAAATTATGACAGCAGTGTCATTTTTATGATCCTTATTCTAGAATTAGGGCTGATGCAACTGAGCCAACTGCAGGGTTTCCGTCATGGTGGCTGCCGTGACCATCATAAAAGTCCCCCTGGTGCCTTTACAGACACACGCACATACGCGCACGCACGCACGCACGCACGCACGCACACACACACACACACACGCACACACACGCACACACATTGTCTCTTCTCGTTTACTCTAGCACATAGCCACAGTCTGTGAACCAGTGGATTTATGGTGTGTGAACAACACAGTTTTTTTTATGAGGAGCTTAGACAAACAGTATTTGGAGCCAATTGATCGTTATGCTGTACATTATCCCATTTGCTGGAACACATTTCTCTCTTTGCCAGTATCACAGGCTAGAACTTGGCAAAACTGGACAGTGGACCAGACACACACGGTCAACAAAACAAAGGAGTTAACGCACAAAAATATGTGGAAATGTTTTTATTTAAAAAAAGACATACTGGAGATATTTGTTATTTTTGTCTGCAATGTTTTTGTTTTTACCTATGGCCTGTTTTATGAAATGCAATTAATTACTTGTTTTTCATTAGATTTTTTATAATGAACAAAGCAAGTACATGCATACATGCAAACATATAGTATGTCTGTGTGGGTAGCAAAAATGTGTTTGCACATAAATACAGGCAGGTGTGAAAAGGCTCTTTTTCTCTTTCTCATGCATCCACTCATGCGCACACACGCACATACGCACACAATAACATGTGCTTCTTAGTGGCAGGTGCAGTATATAATGTGGAACTGGATCAGACAGTGTCCTGTATGGCTGTTAAAAAAGTCCCATGGCTGTCGAAGGGAAATTAAAAATGTCCTTGGATAGATTTCCAAAATTTTCTCAAGACGAATCTTCTATAAAAAAGGAAAATGGGGACCAAAAATGTAGCACAGAAATGCAGTATACTATGAATGTGCAATAACTAAAAGTTTGAGGGTTTTATGAGTGTTATTATAAAAATAGTCACACAAGGAAACCCAAGGTTTAACACGCAGAAATGCTGCTTACACAAGACGTAGCAAGGCACCACACACGATTCTTTAAATCATCCGCCAATAGATTCTTATTAACAATCTGAAAGCAATGCTTCCTACTTTCCTCTGTGGCTGCTGCAACTGTTTAACTGTTATAATTCTTTTGTGCTTGTGTTGGTTTTCAGAGGATGGCTGTGTGTGCGTATGGACTTTTATTTCAACAGTAAAATGACAGGTTGCAGTTAACTTTAATTTCTCATATAATGTGCGGTCTGATAATTGTATTTTGATGAATTTATTTGGTGATTTTTTTTTTAAGGAGGGAATCAACATCTTTGTATTTTTTTAGAATACAATTTTACATGTTTATGAGAGATTTTTTTTCAACTTCAACTTTCTTCACATGAAGTATTTCAGCTTGATATAAACTCAGGAATGTGTCTTTCTGTTACCATTGTTCTTCATAAGTTAGCATTATGTGGGAATAATCGCATAAATCTTACTTTACCATGTCTGTCAAGTAAGTACCACTTCATCATCTCAATAAACACTGAATAGATGAGGTAGGTTTCACCAAAGGGTTTGTTACTATTAAAGCAATAAAGGACAAACAGACAACAAACAAACTTTAGATTATAGCCTAATCAATAATTGTGAGTGGATATGTAGCTTATTGGGCAGCTTTATTTTGCATAACAATGTGCAAATTTAGGACCTACTGTTATTTTGTATGGATGGAAAAATCTCCCATGTTCAAATGGTTACCATGCCGCAATTTTCCACCTTCCCAGGAACACAAGACAAGACAAGAGGGATGCAAGAATTTAGTCTTCATAGTAAATGAAAATGAAAAGCGTCAGCCTGCCCTACCCCCACTGTGTCTTCGGTCTAAATGAAGAACAAGTGGCCTAAAGGACTCATGGATAATGCATTGTGGGTTGACAAGGAGAGTTTGGGAAAATTTCAACAAGTTCAGTCTGGTCAACCTGGCAAATACAGCTAATTGTTCGAAGCACAACGACATGGTTTCACCTGTGCAAACACATCAAATTTGATTTCGCTTGGACTACGCTGCTGACCTCACTTGCCACATTAGCAGGGTTCATCCATCCTTTTCAAACCGTTCTACACTCTACCAATAGAGCAGACACCCTTACATCTGACTGGCTTGGCTAATTCAATTAACTCAGCAACATTTGATCAAATAAAAGTCTGAGCTTGGGAGCTTAATTAAATACAACAGGGTGGGGTAAGGCCCGTGTGTGTGCGTGTTAAAGTGTGCCTGCACCTACACATCTAGGTGAGTGTATTGGTGCCTGTCTACAGTATGCGTGCATGGATGGTGTCTGCATGTGTGTGTGACTGCAGGTGCATGCCTGCTTCAGTTTGTGTGTATATGCTTGCATGGCTGTCTGGGTGTGTGTGTTTTTATAACTGGTTGCTAGGCAAGGGATGAGATAAAGCGTTTAACGGAGACACAGGAGATTTCCAACGTGCTCTTCCGTTGAGCTGCTGAATACACAATAGGAGGGAGTTCAGCAAAGTTCAGATAAACCACTTCTGACTGCTCTCTCAATTCTACATGAATATGGATTTGTGTTTGTTCGTTCGTTTGTTTGATTTTATTTTATTTTTTCAACAAAAAGAATTAATTATTCAAAAAACACCTTGCAGCCAAAACAAACAGGCAGCAGTGTTCATGCAGAGGGAAGGGACACGCATACCCCAAAGAATCTGAACTACTAAATTGACATCAACAAAGACAGGGCACAAGCTTAGGCATAAGTTAAACTCAATAATTTACAGTTATTTATTCACAGTCAGCACACAAAAACAGAAGCTAATGCTTTTACAGAATGGCCTACTGTAAGGCTATGTAGCTGTATTTTGTGGGTGACAAATAATGATAATAAAACAACAAAACAAGTGACAAAGATATCCAAAGTAAGTATGAAACCTAGAGCCAGAAATCTGTGTACACACTGTGGATGAATAGTTGAGCTAACCAAAATGATGAAACTCTCTGTTGAAGTCTAAGTGATAAATTAGGCTGGATTTACATGATGAAACTTTTTGAAACTAAGTTGCAATTGATTTGCATGACATGAGCTTGGCAAAGTTTGTTCACATTGCAGCTAGCGGGTGACTAATGTTACCGCTTGCTTAGTTATAGCTATGCTTTAATATAAAGTTTTGATGATTGTATCTATGATACAATCACATATCAAGCTACAATTTCATAATGTCAGAAACTGGCAACAAAGAGCTATTTATTTATTTGTTCTCCTTGAATCAAAGGGTGAATACACTCACTGGAAGCTCCTTGAATAGTGTAAGAAATGATCAACTGGTCTCTCCTTTGAGGAGCCAGTAGGTTGTCCAGCATATTAATAAGCATTAATGCACCATTAGCACTTTTCCTATTCTTTGGGACAGCCATTATGAAACAAATTAGTCAGCCAGTGCCAGAAGAAAAAGCACACAACACATCAACTGATATTATCCAGTGAAAAAACAATAGAAAATGCAAATATAGTCACAATGACTATTCCCATTTGATATAATCTAGTGAGAAAAAATAAGACAGATGAAAAGTTACCATACAAGCCAGCTAATTTTAGTGAAATAAAGTATTAAATCACATTGCATGAGACTTTGATTATTTTGGAATTGCTTCATATAACTGTCAAGTTGCATGGAAAGTGTTTCTTTCAATTTGCAAACTGCAAATAGTTATGTGAAAGTGTCACTGTGTAAAGCCAGACTACGGTAATGGCATCAACAAATATATGTAATGGCACAAGTCGTGGCTGAAAACTGTGCCCTTCAGGAGTAAGCAGCCATTCCCTGCTCCCAAACAGGACATCACCAACCTCTGATGCTCTCCACATTGAAGAGGATGACTCTGGAGGATCACTCAGACACTTTTGGAAATCCTTGAACTGTTGGCTGCAGAATGGGTGCTTTGACTCCTTACTATGTCACCGGAGAAGCATAGCTCAAGGCACACTTTCCTGGCATCCTTGTTGACTGAAGCAGCCAGTCCTGGATGGCTGCTGGTTTCAGGGGACCCCCTGTAAGGATGCTGGCGTGTATCACCCTCTATGACATGGACAGATGGTGATTGTAGCTGCAGATTTCCAGCCTTTTGTGCTGGAGAAGCTCTGTGTCTGCCTCTAGAAAGTCAGTTGATTGGGACCATTGCCACCAGCCCTCCACCCTTGCTGCAGCCATAGCACAAGAGGAGATCCATATGTTCATTTAGCCATCAGCAGGTGGACACCCAGAAGCCTGGGAGTACACATGGACATATTTAACACCGACTGAAAGCCTGCACCCTGTTTCTGGTGCTGTCTCCTCTGCTAATGCTCAACTTCTATGCCTGACTGGACTTAACAATTATCACGAGAATTCTCTGCCCTGTGATTAGCTGGTTTTATTGTCTCATCTGTAAAATGGGAGCAAAGCAGAGTTTCTGCTTGTGGTACAGACTGTGGTCTTCTAATGTGTAATACTAGTCAGTGGGTACCATGATGCTTCGGTGTGCTGGGGTGTCTTATAAAGGTGGGGCTGTGGGTGCAACATACTGGCTTGTCCTACATTTGTGTTTATAGTTCTTTCAAATGGCCAAACTCGAAGGCAGGTTGGGAGGCCAGCTGTCATTGATTATTGTTAAAATGTGGTGATAATGAGGACTGATTTCGGGGAATTTTTCCTCAAAGGCATTCACGGTATTATACAAAAGAAAGTTGCAGTGGTAGTTGTATGAAGAATGAAAAAGAAAGCTGGACAGTGAAGTGTGAATCCTGCTGACTTTCTCAACCCTGCACGCCTGGCAAACCACTGTGTTAAGTGGGTGTCACACCATCCATTGTTCAAAATGATAGAAATTGTCGTACGCAGCCCCACCAGTCTCGGCATCTGAAAGGAGTGAAGGGAGAGGATCTCAGATATTGTTTGACCATCAGATAAGTGCTTTGGTTGAAGCATATTGACTCCTTTAGCACTATATATGAGGAAGCACATCTATATCTACTAAAATAACAATGATCCACATGTTAACTGGGTTAAAGAGAGGACCATCTGTTATTTGGTGTGCAGGAAGTACTCTGGGCCTCCACAGGATTTTCTCCTTTTGACCTTTTGTGTTCGATATACACAAAGAGAGCTTGGAGGGCTGTCCAAGCACCAATAAAAATGAAATTCAGTACATCCTGGACTTGTGAGCAAAACTCCATTCACTGGGTCAAATAGCACAGGAGACTATTCTCCAGGTGCAGGAACCTCAACAGGATCTGTGTAACAGAAATGGTCACAGAGACAATTTTTCATCAGGAGATAAAGTGCTTTTATTTGTCCCTTAATTTTTGCTCCAGATTACTCATCAGGTGTCAGAGGCCATTTACGGTCACATGACAGATGAATGATATTTATGAGGTGTGCCTTGAGGAAAAGAAAAAAAAAACTCATGCCATGTCAGTCTCCTTAAACTTGCAATGAGGCAATGTAATACCTGTCTCTCTGCTGAACGTGGAGAATGAAAAAGATCAGTTCACACCGCTGGTTGCAAAATCATCCAAGCTTGACTGTGCCCTTTGTGATGACCATTTCTCAAGAGGCCAGAGAGTAAAAAACACTATCACACAGAGACACCCTTAGGGATAGTGCTACCCATCCCTACTGCTTGTCAGAACAAAAGTAATGAAAATGGTGACTTGTAGATTTGTTCAGGTACAATTCATTAGATTTCCTTTTGTTTTTTTTTTGTTTGTGTGTATTTGTGTGTGTGTGTGTGTGCTGTCTCTTT
>JAJHUR010001720.1:0-21492 GCA_027495735.1 Lutjanus campechanus | reverse complement strand
TAGGTGTCCATTATCAGCAATTAATGGACACCTAAGAAGTTCCAGTGAAACTGTCTGTTCACTGTTCAAGAAGAACACCCCTCTGAACTTACTGATAGGACTCACATCCCATTCACTATTCAATGCGCTATGGCTGTCAATACAGATGGCGTAACATTTGTTTGTGAAAAACTTGACATTGGTTTGGGGACCATGAAATGGCTGGATAGTAGGGCTGTGCCAATACATCGATTCTTAGATGCATCGCGATGCGACACGTGAAGATCAATAACAATTAACAAATGTTGAAAAATCAATTATTTTCCATGATAGCAAAATCACAGAAACACAACCGCAGCACCTGGAAGTTGGCCGTAACGAAAAAAGCCGCCCGGACAGTTTTAAGGGACGGACTCATAACAGACTGTTAGCCAACACGGCGGCAGCTAACTCGCTGGCTACTGTCACTGAGCGTGAGGTTCACTCTTCAGGGTTGAAATTAGGGGCGCAACAGATAGCAGTTGATCTGTGTTTCGTCTCACCCTGTCTGTTACACAGTGTGTCTGTGCTGATTGATTACCCGTAACTTCTAACCAATCACACAGTGCTGTGGGTGGGACATTGAGCCAGACTACAGAGCGTAGTTGTGTATTATACTGTGCAGTGTATAATGATCTAATGTATGTATATAGAACAGTACTGTATAAGTTTGAAGTTTTTAAAAGAAGTCTTATTTCTAAAGGCACTTTATGTATTACACTTTATGTAATAAGAGCAGCTTTTTGTTGTGGGAAATGTGTTGGATCGTTTGGTCTGATATAAATAAAAGATAATGGAGGTAAATTTGTTTGTTTACTTTATTTAATGGATGCTGACAAATATACCTCGTTTAAAAGAAATCCTGTATGGGGAAATAGATGCATCGATAATCGTGATAATCGTTAGAATCATGATATTCGTTATAATCGTTTAATAATCGAATCGTAGCACCCAGAATCGTAATCGAATCGAATCGTGAGGTGCCTAAGATGGCACACCCCTACTGGATAGCTAGCTAGTCTTGGTGTTAAACATACTGTCAAATTATATTTACTGTTTGCCAACTATAAGCAGTGTTATTGACTTCAGAATCCAAGTTAGCTTTTTTTGTCATAACGTTAGCTTTCTTTCTTATAGCTGAGTCAAAGGGTCTGTGAGCTGAGTGGATGAGAAATATCTCCTGTTGGAAAGTTGTGTTTAAAGTTTTTCCTATTTACTGGAGTAGTCAACATTGTTTTCATTGTATAAGAACCTAATGGGATAGTTATTATTGTTGCAGGTATTAGTCAAACCCTCAGCTGTGATGGTGTTATGGCTTATGACAAACTTGATTTGCTTTGATGGCAAAACACATGAAAACATAAATCAATTGTAGTCCTAGTCCTAAAACCCTTTTTGTCAAGTGACCACGGTATAAGCAGGATAATTCCCATCGAGGTAATCAGGAATTAATGGATGCCTTGGAAGCCAGATCAGTCCAATGCGCAGTGAAACATATTACTGCATCTTCATAGCTTATATATTACACTGCTTTCTGCTGGGATGAAATCTTCACCGGTTGTGACAGCTGGCAGCAGAACATGCAGTACTTTGAAACTCTTTTGGGTCCACAGAAAAGGATGATCTTGACGTCACATGAGTGGTTGTCAATCTCCCCTGCAGCCTGTAAGCTGGCTACGTGCTAGACTCTACCTTTTTCTTGGGAATGATCTATTAAGTAATTAAAATTTTATTTCCTTCTCAAATGCCATAAGGGAAGAAGATCTGCAAGGCATGCAAAGAATATCTAGCAGTCATCTGAGACACAGGCTCTGTGCTGCAATATGCCTGTTCAGTACTGACTTACCAATTTCTAAAAGAATACCTGCTCTGGCTTTTATAGTAGTGATACAGCAAGTATGCACAGTAGGCAGATTCTGTGGTTGCCTCTGCATGAAGGAGCAATTTGTTATCCTGTGTAACTAAGTAGAAGAGGAATGCCCCTGCCACTGTCAAGGTTCAGAGTTATTTTCCCATTGGTGCCACTCGTATTAAACACAAGAACACTGTTTGGCTTGTTACATTGGCCAAGTGCACTCTTGGAAATAAAGGTGCTTACTAGAACCATAAACAGTTCTTTAGCTTGTCCACAAAGGAGGACCCTTTTTAGTTCCTGGTAGAACCTTTGTTTAAATACTTCACTTGGGACCCTTTCAGAGAGTTCTACATAGAACTTGACAAAAAGAGTTATTATGTTAACCAACCATCTGTGAAAGATTTTGCCCAAATCCTCCTATGAAAGGTTCTACAGAGAACCTTCCTGTGGTGTAATGGTTCTACCCAGAACCTTCTCTGGGGGTTCTGTCCAGAACTTTTCCACCTTCTAAGGGTGCCAACAAGAATCCACCCAAGGGGCTCAACCAAAAACCTTTTTTATACTGCAAAGGTTTTATCTAGAACCCACCCAGGGGTTCTACCAAGAATTTTTTTATATTCCAAGGGTTTTATCTGGAACACAGAAAAGGATTCTACCAAAAAGCTTTTTATTTTCCAAGGGTTTTGCACAGAACTGACCCAGGGTGTTCTACTGAGAACTTTTTTTTTTTACATTCAAAGGATTTTTATTTATTTTTACCCAGCCACAGGGCTCTGCTGTGAACCCTTTTAGATTACAAGGGTTTTATCTTGCACCCACCCAAGGGTTTCTACTGAGATTCCTTTTGTAGTATGGTACAAAGAACCTTTGATGAACCCTTGACAAGAGTTCTTTAAGGATTTCATCAATCCATAAAGAACTATTTCTTCCATAAATGGTTATTTTGATGAAAATGGTTTTAATGGAACCCTTGGTTGTATAAAGAACCTTTGACAAACCCTTTCTTCAAAAAAGGGTTCTTCAGAAACAAATGGTTCTAAGTAGAACCACATCCCATCAAGAAGAACCCTTTTGGAACCCTTATTTCTAAAGAGTGTATGTGCTGTCTCCCCACCAATTTGTGTAGAAGCAGATTTTGTTTGCAGTTAACTCTTCACTTGTTTGTTTTTTACATGCTGTTTACTGTGTTCACAGTATTTAAATCTACATAATTAACAATTAATGAGTTTTGTCTTTGCAGAGGTGTTGAGTGTGGTGTTGGTGTTTGGCCCGTTATTTGATCATGTTGACAATCATGATGCAGCAACACCTCATTTCTCAGGAGAGCCTCTCTTCTGCCATTCTCAGTTTCTCTTGTTTCTCTTACCTCTTATCTGCCTCTCTGTGATCTTATTCTTCCCTTGCTCCTCTCCTCTCCTCTCCTCTCCTCTCCTCTCCTCTCCTCTCCTCTCCTCTCCTCTCTTCCCCTCCCCTCCGACTTTTTCTTCCTCTCCTCAGGTGACAGGGTGATGGATTAAGCCCAAATAAACTCGTTCATCTTTCAATTAGAGCCAGTGTTGAGGAGGTGCCAGCCATTATGAAGCTGTCTGGAAGACTGGGAGCGAGGGAGTGATGGAGAGAAGAGAAAAAAAAGAGGGGTGAGAGTGAGTTATGGCATTAGTGTGAGAGACAGAGATAGAAAGATGTTTGTGAAAGACGGAGTGAGAAAAGAGGTGAGAAAGGAATAGAGGGTGTGCAGTATGTGCAGGGAAGAAACTTATTGGTTGAGGGAGCAGATCCAACTATTAAAACATCACTCCTGTGCCGCCATCAGAACAGAACTCCCATGCCTGGCCGACCACCCACGGTCTAGCTCCCCACGTCATCACCAGCCCAGCTTGCGCTTTTACGCAACATTGCCTTTCACTGATTTGATTTTTTTTCCTCTATTGTTGTCGCTGTTTCTTATGAGTCTGATGAATTTGTTCTGAGTGGCTTAGTCATAGAATTGCAGGGCTGTGGAGTGTGTGTGGAAAGGCCCTTGCATATATGTGTGGGCGTAAAAGTAAGTATAGATATTTGTCTGCAAATGTGTATATTTATTTTCATATATTACAGTGTGCAGCATATATATTCATTATAGTGTATGAATAGAGAATGTGTATTCATATACAATAATGTCAGCCCGTGTGTGGGCGCAAGACAGTGGTGTTCGAGGAGGCTGTTATGACTTAGTACCCTCGCCTTCATTCTCTCCCAGAAACCAATACTGAGTTGTTGGCATATTTTCATTTTTTTTCCGTTTTCTTCTTCTTCTTGAAGGGAATATTATGTACTGTAGGCACACAGGGACGAGTTCTAATGAATTTGAATGAGCGTCTCAATTTATTTTCCATGTTTTATTTATTTTTTCAGGGTTTGGGGAGTAAATTGAATCGACAGTGGTGATGCGTGCGCTAGTCAGGAGCAATATAGGGACCTGCTGTTCTGATTAAGTTCCTGTTATGGAGCCGTTCATTATTGATTTCATTTCTCCTCACTTCTCCTCCCTCTCGCATTCGCATTCGCTCCATATCTCTTTCTTCTCAGCAGGCCTCTTACTCTTTCCCTCTTCTTCGCTGTCAGCTCTCGTTTAAAAGCAGCAAGTTGTTATTTATAAAACTCCTCAGTTTTATTTCAATCCTAATAGAGAATTCTTTTTTGCTTCTGATCCCCCCCTCTAGCATTTTGGTTTTTGGCAACATTGTAATGTAGAGGCTCGCTTTTGTTCTGATGGGAGCAAAGACCTGAATCATGTTTGGCTGTTTCACTCACCCTGATAAGTGGACTTATACCACATCTATGGTTTATTTAGTAAGAAAGAAAGTTACAGAGCTGAATATTATTTGGTGAGATACTAAACCAATTTCTCTGTACCGTTAAGTGAATTGTGACGTCTACTGCCATGTGTGTTGAAGCAGGAATTTGCACCATATGCTGTCAAAAAAAAGATTCATATTTCTGAGTCAGAATCTTGTGGTACTTGAGGTAAATCAGAAGAGGATTTGTGTGCTTCATACACATGACCACATTCCAGTAGACAATTCACTGTGAATCACAAATTCTTTGTCTTTACACAGAGGTGTTATGTGGACCATTGTCAGCTCCTGTCAGGCTGACAGACTGCACTCACACAGTTTGCTGTGTATTAATTAGCACCTATAGGGGTTCAGCTCATTGTTCACCTTACCTAATATGTGACAGTGATGGCATCCAAACCATACCCATGTCTATTAGAAGATACAGTAGATTATTGGCATATTGGTTGTAGGCTTGGGTGGTATCTATTTTTGATACCTTGATACCTTCCTGACAGTTTACCTTGGCATACATTATTATGCTGCTACTTGTGTAAAACTTGTGTAAAATGGCTCAACTCGGCTGTACTCCGCAGTAATGTAGTACAATGATCATCATAATGAAGCTTCTCCCAAAGCTGGGAAACAGCACACTGAGGAGCTCCGCTTTGGTCTTGAACACAGCATGTGAGCGGAGTCGAGCAGCGAGAATTTCTGCTCCTCACTCACAGAGCCGTTTGACCGCTCCACTCCCCCGCTCAAAGCCACACCAGGCCGCTCTGCTCATTATCGTTCCATGCCCAACTCAGATCTCATCCTGTTCCGCTCAAATTGCTCACTCCAAAAAAGAAAAATGTGCATTGTAATTCAACTGTAGTTTGAACTGTAGCCTGTAGGCCAAAATGCACTAAAAGCTTCAATATGCGCACATCAGTTGAAGCTTCTGTGGCACACTGCAAGCTTCAGATTTAAACCAACACCACAGAACCAGCAGTATTTTAGGAGAGGTTTGCTATTCATATGTATCTATTTATTTCTTCACTATTATTATTGTTGATAATAGTTTATTTCTTTAATAAAATATTGTCCTCAGGCTAGTCTATGTAATAACTAAATGGTGTGTGATATTCATGTTTTTGTATTGGGGCAGCAGGATAATCATCAGTATCACTAAGTTTACATCAGTCAGGATGTTTTAGACAACAGCAGACAACAAACTGAACACCAACACACACAGAGGAGATGAAATGGGAAGACAGCATCTGGACAGTTCATCATGATTTACAGTAATACAGTGCAGTGACAGATGTTTCATGGAGGAGACAAGCGTCTGTCTGACAGATACACAGACAGATATTTCAGTCTGCAGTGTATAAACCGCAAATCTGTACAGTAACATCAGGATTTATCATCAAAAAAGTTTTATAACAGTTGGCACATCGCGCTCTGTTTCTTTTTCAAAGTACTTTGTGAACTCCATTATTGAGCTTGCAACAGCCAAGTTGTGACTGAACATAGTGTGGGTGTCTGTGCAGCGGGCACCTGGGCATGCATCAGACTTGTGGTGTAAGTGGTACCTGAGCGAAATTGGAGTGGGACAGAGCTGGAGATAAATCAAATCAAATCAAATCAAATTTTATTTATATAGCACCAATTCACAACAAAGTTGTCTCAAGACACTTTACATATAGAGTAGGTCTAGACTACACTCAATAATTCCAAGGGTCAGTATAGAGATAAGGCAACGCTCCATCCTTTTTGAAAAGTCGCTCTGTGCTCCATTCAACCCTCCCCTGCTCACGCTCCCCACTCTGCTCCACTCACATGCTCTGGTCTTGAGAAGCTGCAGCTTTTATTCACTGACAAACTCAAACCTAAATTGCACATCGCTGTTACTGTATATTTACTGCCAGACCTACAATTTCACTGCTCTCCTTTTCCTCTGCTCAGCATGCATTTACTGTCCCTCTCTGCCACCATAGACAGTTATTAGTCTGCTGCCCGCTCCATGTCACACTTGCTAAAGTTACACACTCACTACGGTATGCTGCTCTGATCAGACAGTGGTCTGCAGTGTTTTCTGCCTGACCTTTATGATTGGGATGCAATCCAAAATACTCCCCCACAGAGGCACTATTTCTTTTTTCTTTTTTACTAGATAGTCCTGTAACTTTATCCCCCAAGTGCCAAATGTGTGTACAGTACAGTACAGCATATCTCTATCAATTTAATAAAAAGAGGTGTGACTATTTTTAAGATGGTATTGGAAAATCAAACGGTCTGGATTTTTGAATACCCTGGTATACTGTAATACCCAAGCCTAAATGGTTGGGTAGCTTATTCGAAGCATCAAGCAAAGTCAAATGACTAAATCATTGCCTGTAGATTCATGAGAACTCAAGAACAGTGTTTGGCTAACTTTACTCATGTTGTTTTTAAACAAAACAAGTTACACAAAGAAACTCAAAGAAGCAGAGGTCTCCTGCTATTTTAATGCATAGTTCCTTTTGTTTAAAACTGTTCCAAGGCAGGTTTTACTGCTGCTCTTTAAAATTAGCTTGTTTACCCTGTCTTACTTCTGGCATAATTCCCTTAATGTTCTATGCTAATGTGTTTGCATGTAGACTGGACACAATGTCAGGTCTGATGAGAGTGGATTTTGGCACCAATCTTCTCTACATATCTGAGCAAGTCAAGCAACTTAAGTCTGATTTAACTCAAGTCATTGGCTGAAGTCTCCCACCTCTAATTTCAAGTATAACCGCCTCTTTTAATCAGTGTTGTCTGGCATATTCATTATCTGACTTTTTAAACCTGAACAATGTCCACTGGTCTTTTTAACCAAATCCTCCTACACTTTGTTGTGTGCACTGTAGCAAACAGGCTTAAAGCAATACTGTTTGTATGTATATGTCTATATGTCCGTATGTATGTTGTTTGACAACAACAACAAGAAAAAAGTCTGTCTATATTTCGGTTTGTTTGGACTCTTCCTAAAAAAAAACTACTGTAGGTCACACGTGTCTTGCAAGAAATGAGCACACTCTCAATGAAAACTTCATTTCCTTTAAGGAGCCTGCAGTTAAATCTCTTCTGTGAAGGATTAAGACATGCAGCTTCAGTGAAGTCAGAGGCCGGCAGCTGTGTTGAGACTGAGCTGTGGTGAGGAGGCAAACTGAAGGCCTCTCTGTCTGCTGGTGTTGTTATGACTAACTTCCTCTAACCCGACCTCTCCATGAGTCAAGAGCCACCTCACAGAGAAAGGAATGCAGCGACAGGTTCCATGGAAAAATGAAGAGGGGAACCTGTTGCTTTAATGAGTGTCTGGCCTTTTCGACTGGCTGGCTGTTTTGCTTACTGGCAGTGTGGGTGGCAGGTTGGATCACAGACAGACCGGCTATAGCATGATGTCGTTTTTTTCCTGGCTAATATTCGGTCTTCCTGGGGTCCTTGCTGACTAGTAAAGACTAGCTGCTTGGCTTTTGGCTGGCTCTCTACTAAATGTGTGGCTGGAGAGTATAACGTTTGGTTTGTCAGGGTAATATTTAGTAGTCTCTGCACCCTCCTGTACAATGCTCGTATTTCAGGGCATTTCAACACCTAATATATCACTCTTGTGTATTTATATATATATACATATAGTTTATTATATGTAGACATTTTGGAGTTAATCTTAAAAGCAAGGTTTCAGATTTAGTTTTGTCTGGCAGCATCTGTCCGCCTTTTAAAGGAACCACCCTGTCAAAATTCTGGCCTTCTTAACCCAAACTGTGAGAGAGTAAGAGCGGCCTGCTGAAACATCTGTGGTCTTGGCTGGGAATTAATGACTACAGATAGACTGGGATTAAGGATCCTGGATGTGAGCTCTGGGATGAGGGGGAACGTAGACGTTGGCCGGGGCCGTGGGGGTTGTGAGTTGGGAACAAGGGGCGGGGTGAGGCACGGGTAAGGATGTGGGTCTGGGAAACTGGGGAAGCTTTTTAGAGGACTTGAGTTGAAAGATTGGGATCGGGTGAGCACAGAACCGAGGTAAATGGGGGTGAGGAGGGATGGATATGGGAAGGGTGTGGTGAGGAAACTGGGGTTAAGACGGGGACAAAGGCTGTTGTAGAAACTCCAGCCAAATTATGACAATGCTAAACGAAAAATCCAAGTCTTGTGGCTGAAGTGAGTATTTCTGGCCCAGGTAATAATTTATTTAATCACTTAAAATACCCAATACAATGAATTACTTTGATACTAAATCAATATTTTTATACTGTGGCATTTGGTGTAAGGGAGACCATGAATTAGGTGGGTACCGTGGTGAAGAAAAAAAGACTTGCATTTCTGTGATGTGGAGACTGTGGTGAAGCATGACTCTAGAGCTGGTTTATAGTCTGTGAACTGAGGTTTGTGGAAGCAGAGTTATGTGGAGTTTTTGTCTCTTTTCTGGACCACAGAGGGAGGCTGATGCCTGCCCCAGCCGAGGCTGCACTGAATAGATCGATGGATTACAGATAAGTTGGAACACAAAAGAATGTGGACTGAGCTGGAACATGTGAGAGAGGAGTTTGCTTCCCAGCTGGGAAGTTATTCTGGGGGGTTAAGGGGATGATTAGGATGAGGGTCATTCTACGCTTTTTTGGCTGTTCCCAGATTCAGTCAGGGCTAGACGTGAAGGAAGTCTCTCTCTGTGTCTCTTGGACAAACTTCTTTCATGTGAAGCCAGTTACACTTTTGGGAAGATGATATTATGGACGATACGGAGTACAAGATGACTCAGCCACAGGAATCCCAGAAAACCCACAGTGGTTGGCTGGACTACATAGAGAGAGAGAGACAGTGAGACCGAGGGAGGCACAGAGGAAGTGTGTGAGTGTGTGTGTGTGTGTGAGTGAGAGAAATATGAAAGCCAAGGAGAAGTAAAGGAGAAAGGGAGTCATGGGAATGTGTCATTGGAAGTAGTAATTGTTTCTGGGAATATGTGATCCTGACCTTATTTCAGGTTGCTATTAGCAATTCATTAAAGTAAGTACTCCTTCATTAGTCACTAATGAACACAAATAAATTCAGGATTACAACCAATAAACAACTCATGCCCAATGTCGATTGGCTTTCTGTCAGATCCGTATCATGTTGCTGAGGCAGTACTAATGTCTTCATTTCAGCAAAAGTGTGCATGAGGTTTAAGAAGTAGAAAAAAAGAGACTCTGCAGTTGGAACAAAAAAGTCCTTCCACAGTTGTTTTGAGGTAAAGGCTGAATGCCAAAAGAAACATTAGCATTGATGAATATTTCATTACCTATCATGACTAACTGTGATAATTGTCCACAGCCAAATTCCACAAATGCAACAGCTGAGAATTGTCCCTGCCTGAGGTTCGAGATAAGAGATGTTTGTTCTAAGCGAGTGTGCTCTTGTAATTTTTACGTCTCTGAGTTTGTTTATTATTTTATGATCCTAATTTACAATGTATTAAATGTAAATCCTGTTTGTAGTTATCTGTGCTGGTGAGAATACTTCATGGCACAAAAAACGAAGAGGTTTTTCCAGCACCCACAGCTTTCAAAATTTGCTGCAGTGACTGACTTGTGGAAGGAGTTAGCATTACACTGTAATAAAACACAGAGGTTCTGTGGGAAATGTGGTCTAAAGCATGGATTAGACTCACAAATGGATGCGTACACAAACATAAAACACGGATGCATAGTTCTGTTTATTTTACTCTCTGGAGTCTGCTTGGAAGATGCGTTCCACATATGTAGATCAGCATGATTGACATACTGGCTGTGTGGAAAAGACCATGCAGTCACGACAAATTGGGGGTATGTGAATGTCTGCACAGAGCCAAAGCATACATACATCCTCTGATGACGAATATGTCACATGCACCCTTCAGGCTAATTTATGTGAATGGTGAATGGTGGCCACATATAAAATATAGAAAAAAAAACAGAACACAAAACAAACACAAAGGGCTAGGTCTACTAAAGTTTTGCACCCATGTGCAGCTTGTGCCGCCTGCAGACACTGAGCATGTGTACAGAAATCTCAAACACACGCATTCATTGAATGTGCAGTGTGTTTTATTTTATTATACGCCAGTTTTTCTTTTGTTCGTCTTCTGATATCTTGATATCTTTTTTTCACTTCATCCACTGTTTGCATCATTTTACCAACAGCATTTACTTTTTCACAAATTTCTTCCCATATAGTGTTCCTTTGTGCGACAGTAGCTCATTTAAGTGTTTATTGGCTTCATCTACCAACACTTCTAATTCCATAGGGTCGAATTTCACTTTGCGCTTTCTTCTCTCCAGACTCGCCATGCTGCAAACCATGAAACACGCAAAACCCTCATTTAAATAGGGCGTTTCCAACACATTTGCACCTGTTGCCATTTACGCAATCACTCTTAGTAAATCACCCGCAAACCGGGGTTCAGCCCCATGCGCAAAAGTCTAGATTGCACACTCAAATTAGTACACGCAGATCTTAGTAGATCTGGCCCAAACTGTCTCCATCCTGCTCGTGTGGTGTAATCTAAGTGTCCGTGAGCCGCGACATTAAAATTTAACCACAAAAGACGCCATTTACACCATGTTTTTAGCCTAAATGTCAACTGTAGCCTCTCAGACTCGAGCCAGATGCACAAGAGATCTCGTGATATTTTCACACGTGCATCCATTAAGAGATATACGAAGTCTCGCGATACATCGACCCCATGTTTACATGCTACCTGGGAGGCTACAGTTGACATTTCGGCTAAAAACATGGTGTAAATGGGGTGAGTACATATAAAGTGGATTATCATTCTGGGGTGGAAAATCACTTTAAGGTCATTTTACAGCAATACTGCAACTAATATGAGACTGATATATTAGGGATTATATATCCAACATGTTACACTCCTGTTTGTTCTATCTGGCTCTGTGTTGTTATTGGGGCTGACATTGCGTCTCTGCTGGGGTATTTCGTCTGTTGTTCTGCCAAGCTGACATGAAGGGGTCCAGAAACAGGCCTGGGATGAGCTTGCGGCTGAAGTCCAATATCCTCCACTACTGGGCAGACACAACTGGAAAGAAGTACAGTTCCATGTTTTATGCCTAGTTGTGCCGGCCTCATACCTACCCACAGATCTGATAATTTCGCCACTTATTCATCATAGAACCCCAAACAAGCACATTACTAATAATCTTTTTTGGTTGCTAAAGTGGGGTGTCTGTTTTCTACTGGCCTGTTTTCTCAGTATCACAGCTTCACAAGTCAGAGAAGAAAGCTGAAACACACTCAAATTATGAATAAGCACTTATTGTAACTGTGGGTAATAAAACTCTAAGTTTTGATTGAATGGCAGAAATGCCCTCTTAAATTAGAAGCATTGTCCGGCAACGGTTCTAATATCTATGAGTTAAAACAATTAAGACTACTTCACTGCACACAAAAAGTTAAATTCTGCCAAACTTCGTTCACAAAATAGTTAAAAGGATAAGAATATTAGGGTAAGCCAATCAGAGGCAGAGTAGGGTGTCATGACTCTATTCTCCTGGGAAAAAGAAAGAATGAATGAATGAATATTTTATTTTCATGTCTGGTCATTCTCATGACCCACCCCATATGGGATTATTCAGACACATTGACTACAAACAAAACATTCTGGCATGTAGTGCATCATCATTAAACATCAGAATACATCAGCACCATCCCAAAAACAAAACAAAAGTGTTGCTTTTATATATTTTTTGAGTGTAAAATAACTGAAAAGTATAAACATCTGTAAGTGCATTTAATTTTTAATCGACAAAGAATAGATTTACCCATGATGCCACCAGCAGTGACACACGAGTGAGATATATTGGCCTGTAACAGGATTCACACTTGGATCTTGTGCCAGTCTGGCTGTTAGAGACAAGCAGAGGAGTAGAAAAGTGCTGACTCACCCTTGAGCTCCTGGTATCATGTACCTTCCAAACTTTCGCAGTGTTGCAGTGACCTTGAGCGGCGCTGAGAGGAGCGAGCAAGTGAGTGACTGTGGAAAATGAGGAGTAGAAGAGAGAGCGAGGGACCCCTCCAACCTGCTTCTCGACAGATAATCTGTCAACCCCCCACTGGTCCCCAGACTCATGGTACATGCAGCACACACACACATATGCTACGTTGGAGTGCACACACACACACACACACTTCTCACCAGCCGCCTACTCCTGCAGCACAGCTGAGTGTCTGACAGAGAGGTAGTTGGTGGAGAACGCGCATACCTCCCTCCTCTCCTCCTCCATTTCAACTCCATCCATCACACCCAACACAGCGCTTTCTTTCTCTATCTTTCACTCTCTGCTTTCTCTCTCATACATTATCTTTCATCTCTTTTATAACCTTCCCCTCTCTCTTGCTGTGGGTGCTCACTCTCTGTCTTTTATTTGTCTTTGCCTCCTGAATTAGTTGAGAAGGGAAAAAAAAGCTTCATCAGTGAAAAATGGACACTGTGGAGAACACACACTGGTCTGTAATCTAAGTACAAGCAGGAACACTCTAGATAATATTAGCTCTGTGAAGTGCTGTAACAAGCATGTGGGACAAGGCTCGCCATGAATAGTTGTTTGTTAACAAATCCGAAATTGCAAATTATTGATTAGTTTACTCACTGTTCATCAGCGCACATGCACACTGAGTGATGCGCACACATGCTGGTGGCCTCAGGGGTGCCCTGCAGACCATCAGCACTCTACAGTACAACAGACGTCTGTCTTAAGCTGTGCATACACTGTACCTTGTTAGAAATGTTGTTGTTTAATGCCAACTTCTACTGTACGAGTACAGTAAATCGTCTGCGAACCAAAGTGGTTTGTCGGCCCCTACAGACCATTCAGACTAAGGGGAAATTGATGTGAAAGATCAACCAAGAGTGATCATTTTAACCCAAACCATGATCTTTCTCTAAGTCTAACCAAGAGTTTTCTGTCCCTAATGGTTTGATTCCACCTTGCACGGCTGCGCCACGTTACGGCACCACCGCGTCCGTCGGAGCTGATCGCGACCATTCTACACAATGCTTGTGATTCCACCAACAGCACTGCAGTGCATTCCAGAAGCAGCCCTCTGCTCTGCTTCAAAGTCATCAAAGTCTGTTATTGATGGATGTCTCATCAATATGCGTAGATCAGGTCATGCGGGTAGGAT
This sequence comes from Lutjanus campechanus, assembly GCA_027495735.1. Lineage (NCBI taxonomy): Eukaryota > Metazoa > Chordata > Actinopteri > Lutjaniformes > Lutjanidae > Lutjanus > Lutjanus campechanus. The sequence continues at coordinate 7,641 of JAJHUR010001720.1, read as the reverse complement.
GTCAGACACCGAAAAACCACAGAGAATCCGGTCAATTTTCAAAATAAAATGTGGCAAGGTAGCTCAGTTGGTAGAGTATCTGCCCCATGTACCGAGGCTGTGAGTCCTCTGCAGCGGCTGTGGATGCGACTCCTGCCTACGACCCTTTGCTGCGTGTCTATCCCCATTTCCTGTCTTCACTTCAGCTGTCCTATCTAAATAAAGGCAAAAATAGCCCTTAAAAAATATATATAAAAATTTCAAAATAAAAGACCCTGTACAGATTTGTGATCATAAAAACTGATAAAAAAGAAACTATTTAAGTATGTAGTCTACTTATCCACGGTAGAGGCACAAAAAGCAAGGAAAGAGGACCAAATCAACACAATCTGAGCAAGTCTGTTTGGGAACAGTTGATCGGTCCTTGCTTCTCACTGCTGTACACTGCGGGCAAACTATGCCCGATTAAGCTGAAGTTCAGTGAGTAAAAATGAGTCATACGGCTCAAAATTGGGTCAAAAAGGGCTCAAATCGTATAGTGTATGCCCAGCTTATCGTTCACACACTGGTACAGACATGTGAATACATGTACAGATAGCATATATCCCCTTTGCCCTCACATACCGAATACAGAAAACTCCATCTCCTACTTCTACAAGTCAGTGAGTTACAGGATTTTGCACTCTAGGAACTTTTGTGTCAAGTTTCCGTGGATCATCATTTGCAAGCTGTCCGATGAGGGTGTTCATTTTACGGGGGGAAATAGATACAGCAGTTAACTTGTGTGTCTCTTCTGTTTTTTTCCTGAGTGGGTAGAGTGCAGAGTGAGTCAGTGGGCTGACATTAACTGGCAATCCTGCAAAGTGTGCAAATGCATCGCAAGGACTCAAGATGAGTCACTCCTCACATCAAAGATGATAATTGCACTTACTGACTCAATTACCACATTTGGATTTGCATTATTTGAGTGGAAGTAGTTGCAGAATTAGCTGAAGTGAACAGACGTGCTGCAGTCACCAAGACTGGGAGACAGAGAGGAAATGGGATCAATGGGTTTGTTGGGAAGGATGAGAGAGACGATGGTTGTAAGTGTGTGAGTGAGATGGATTTAGAATACAGAGTGGTGATGCCTCCTCCACCATGTGTGATCATTTAGACTATTTCTGGTCGTATTGTTTGTTCTCAGCACACTGCTCTCTCGTCCATCTTTCTGCCAACTTAATTTCCCCGCTACGTGATGGTTAGATTTATAGACGTATTCCCCCGCTGAGCCGCCACAGGAGGTGGAGCAGCACAGATGTGATGAAGCACTGTCCAGAATCCAAGAACTACAGTCGAGTTCCCGGTCTGTGCCAAGAGCCACGTGAATGTGGGTGGGGTGATGAGTTGGTGTTGGTGAAAGCGTCTGAAACTTCTAGAGATGCTGTGACTAAATTCAATTTAACATCTGTGGTGGGAGAGGGTCCAGTCGGTGATGATCATCTTCTAGATGGTTGGGGGTGGGGGCTGACAGGTTATGGATCAGATAATGGATCTTCACACTGTGTTTGGGTGGAGTGGAGTTCAGTGGTGGTGATGTTAAAGGTTTGTAAGTTGTTAGCTTTCTTTTTGCTATCCATCAGGAATCTGAACCAAGTTCCTTTTACCAAAGAGACTCCGTAGACCTCATTAAGCTCAGGAAATAATTATTTATTGAATTTTTAAAGTTTATTAAAGTTCAAATGACATGACATATACGATACAAATCTACCTGTCCTTTCAAATTACACTCGTGACTTATAGTGCCACAGTTACAGGATTTTGTAATTGAATATGATCTTTTATAGCCTCTCTGTGAGGTCCTCTACTGCACTGATATGATCATATTGTGTTAGTATTTCACAAAATGTTGCTGGTCAGACTTATGATTCCCTGCAAATTCTCAGTAAAATGAACAAAACTATTTATTGATGTCTCTGTTTTTCAATTATAATATGTAACATTTTGGCATGAAATGTCTAACAATGCTAGACATATATAATAAACAGCAGAATTTACATATTGTACGTATAAACAGGTTTGCATGATTGCATAATATGGGACATAGTTACATGTTCCAAGTCTATTTAACCAAAATAAGCCAATTTAAATATATCCAGACATATATAGTGCTTGCCTTTGGAGATTTGCAAATCATATTGGACTGGACTATTAATTGGCCTTTGCAGAGGTCTGCGCTCTCCAAGTGCCCTTTGAATTTTTTAATGTGATAATCCAATAACTAATATAAGATATTTACCAATGCTAAAGTTTTTCTCTAATTAAGGGATAAGTATGCAGACTGGCTGACCTGAATGGCTCTCAGATGCACAGTTTAGAAATCTGATTTAGCACCATATCAAGCCCAGTAATCACCGGCGTGGACCAAGTAAAATCACAAAACAATTATCCTTTTGTTTTACTCCGAGAAGTCATTTAATTGATTGTGATTGTAACGATAATAAAATGAGAAATGTACAAAATTGTGCGAAAAGCGTCTCGCACTAAAGCAGCACAAGTCTGTACACATAAAGTAACTTCTGAATTCATCAGATGTCTGACAATACAAAAGCCATAGCTGTTGCTTAATGAAGCATTTCATTTCCATCATCTTCTCTACACCCCCACAGGATTTCAATGTATCTTTTGACTTGATGTATGTGAAGTGCAGCGGAGCACTGTATCTACATAATTTTAGATAGAGGGCTCTGAAGCAGTGCCTCAGTGTTCAGAATGGGCTGGTAATGAGTCACAATTTTGTTCTGCACAGAAGTAACTGATGTGTCTGTGTACGTATGCACGTGTGTGTGTGTGTGCGCGTGCATGTGTGTGTTAGTGCTCCATGTGTGGAACAAAGATAATTGAATGTAAGTGGTGCCTATCAACTGTGGTCGAATTTCTCTGTGGTATTGAAACCTACAGAGATTTGAAAACTCATTTAGCCGTGCCACTTCAAAGAAAAGAAAATATTACGTAAAAACTGTGCTGGAAGTGTGGGCACCCTCCTCCCCCCTCTTCCTCCTTTCTCTTCCTCCCCCTCTGCTGTTGCGGTGTAAAGTGCACAAAAGACCCAGCGTGTGGAAAATGAATTAAGGCCGCCGTTTCACTGTATTTTCATGTGCCGCAATTGTGTACGCGCGTGCACTCGAGTGTGCACACATGTATTTGTATTCGTGTGTGTGCGTGTCCGTGTGCTAGTATGCATCTGTTCACATCTTTGTCTGGGCTAAGTGCATGTTTGAATTCATGCTAATTAGTGTGTCCATTGAAAAACAGGAAGCTGTTCCCAGTCTGTGAAGATGAAAGGCATCAGAGCTGTGTCCAGTATTTCCTCCCTGGTGTGTTACACTGTAGCTCCACAGGCTTGCACAATGAGATCTCCCGACAAAGACAGAGAGAAAGAACGACTGTCACAGAGTTTCATAAGCTCCATTTCACAACAGCGTCAGAGTGAAAGCCTCTCTGAGATAATTGCAGCCAGGTCGGGAAGGTTCTGATGCAGAGCGCTGCAGAAGGCGTGGAGTCAGGTTATTTGCAATTAATTATGGCAGACGCAGTACAGCATTTTCACCTGATTTAGCTCAACTTGCAGTGGCTGCACAAACAGAGAGAATATGAACCACTAATAAAATCTTTCAAGGCTGAAAATTATGCAGTCTTACAACCAAAACATAAGATTTCATCAAACCAAACAGGAAATAAGGAATATACAATATATACTTATACTGTATTAGAACAATATAAGTGTGTGTGTGTGTGTGTGTGTGTGTGTGTGTGTGTGTGTGTCAATGTGTGTGTGTTTACAACTAGGCCAGGAAATGTAATGAGTTGCCAGGCTTGAGCCAGATTTAATTAACTTGAAAAGAAAAGATTGATGCACTAATTTACTTACATTTAATTGAGGTAAATATTGTCCTACAATTGTTTTTGAGAGCACACACACAGTTGGGATTTTATATGCTAATGTAAAAATGTAGTTTTTATGATACAGCTTTGATAGAAATCTAAATGTGATGTAATTGTTTTCGGCTACTTTGGGATTACTTCGCCATCAAATCCGTACTTGCAGTTCAACTGTGCAATTAGCAGAGAAATTTCATTAGATTTATAATCATCGGCTACTACAATTACCAGTCATTTTAAAATGTGGTGAATGCCCTTTGAACATGTTTATGAAAAGTTTGGGGGAAAAAAAACAACAGAAAATGGAGCAAAAATTTAAATGAAAATCAAGTAATTATGTGCCTCGCCCAGACAGATTTTATAGTTTATACTCATATAAAAGTTGATAGATGTATCAGAACATAGCATATTGGCCTGAAGAACTTTTATAATTAAAGTGGAAAGGATCGTATTTTTTCATGCTAACGTGACAGAAGTGGCTGAAGGGGACAACTCCCCGAGTCTAATTAAACAAAGAACCTATTCATAATATGCCATGAAATATTTATTATGTGTCCCAGATACACATTCTCCAAATTTCACCTCACGTTATTACTTGAGAGAGAGGCACAGCTAAAGCCTCTCCTTATTATACCTGTCTGCCCTCACAGCACAAATCACTCCTGATCTTTTCTTTTTTTTTTTTGGTGTATCAGGTTTTTGGTTTTGCTGCTGATTTAACTTTATTTTCTTTGTCTCTTGTCAGAAATATTTTACTTCACTTATTGATTCCTCTGATTCTTAATTATCAAAATAGTTGCCACTATTTGGAACAAGGGCACTGACAACTTTTTCCGGCTGCAGACAGAGCCTCTTGTTTGTCACATATTCAGTTTAAGGTAAGGCCCTTGAACAATAACACTCAGGGGAATTGTCATAAAACAGATTATTTTCCAAAACGCTTCCTCCTGTGATCAATAATCGCTGACTCAGTACGGAGTCCTGCACGATACCGGACTGCAAGTGGGATGTCGTTTCCTTGTTGCATATTAAAACTGGGCGATTAAACGCCACAGCAGGACAAGGACAGTATAACTTAATAGCTGCTTTTTACTGCAGTTGTTAGGTCCTTGCCTCTGCCCCAAGTGAGCAATATCTTTATATTCAGCAACGGGGACAGCAGAGAAGGTAAAATATTGTTTTCACAGATTTTTCTTTTAAAGTTAACAAGGGCAATGCATGACATATTTTGTGTTAACAAGGGCGATGCTGTCCCCCCCTACTCAAATTGCCCCTCTCCTGTTAAAAGCCACCAGGGTATGAAGCAGAAGCCGTCGCTGTGAGGAATGAAGGCCATTGAGTTAAGCTTGTTGAGTTTAATGGAGCAGGAAGGCTACAGTAGAAGTAATGGCTGAGGGTGAGCTTAGCTACAGGCCTGTCAGGTACCACAGGGAGGGGAGAGGAAGGTTATAGCCATGCAAGATATTGCTGTCTTTTTTTAACCAATGGCATCCATTCATTTTTTTACGGTGTAATTTTATTGTTTTGCTTTTGTTCCACTGTATGTTTAGTTTTTGTATTTTTACAACAAAGAGACAGCACATGCCTTTAGTTGCTGCAATATCTTCTATAATATCTCTGCAAAACATATTATTATTTATTGCCAGCATAGTAGGGCATCGAATTACCGTATTGGTGATTGACCATTACTAGGGCTGTGACGGTAAAGATTTTTTCCGACCACGGTTAAAAAGCAATTTATTCTCGCAGGATGACAGTTTACCTCAACTGGGGTTGGAACAATAATTGGTTTCACGAAAAAACATTATTATGATAACCACGTTTGATTACCACACTTTGAAAAACTTGCATTAAATACTGTCCAACATCAACCAAAGTTAGCAACAGTCCTTCAGATGCAGCTGCAGCTTGAAATGTTTGCTTTGCGACAATGAAAACACTGACATCGCAAAGGACATGATGTCTTCACAAATCATCGAGAGGTTTTCAATATGAAGGTTGGTGAAATGATTTCAGTGCGTGTGATGATGAAAATGATAACTTAATTTTGTTCACCATACTTATGTTATTAAGATATTTCACAACTGCTAGAAAAGTGAAGGGGGTTAGCAAGTGGATTGTTGTACTCTGATGTGACATGATGTGTTTCAGCGTCTCCTGTCATGGAAGTTGTATGGCAGGCTCCATCTTGTTGAGGTGATTTGATGGAGCATCAAGGGCCATGATGTCTTGCACTTTATTGTGTTACCCCTGACAATGTCATGTATGCTGGTACTGCTTTCACAATTGTATTTGATCCTTTGTCGAATCAACTAAACTGAAGCACTGAAGGAAGCTGGGTAGGAAAGGCTAACAATAGTGGCTCCTTTGTGCCTACAATGACAGCACAGGTGCAATTCTATCCCCTTCAGAAGCTTTGTAATCCAGCCTTGGACTGCAGTATTATGTCTGAAGACTTGGTAAAATAAATCCATGATGATAAATCCAATGTTGAATGTCCTCTATGAACATTTATCCATTGTTTCCATGTTGAAAACAATTGTTGTTGCCGTTAGCGTGTTGTTAGCCATCCACTTGCTGTCCCATGATGCCTTGGGTTGAGTGTGCCAGCTAATCAGAGGCTGTGTTCCTGACTTATTGTGTGTGGCAGCTGCGATCACAAATGCATTGTGCAGCTGAATAACATGAGAATGACCCTACAAAAAATTGTGGTGATGAGGGTAATGAGCTCAACCCTGCGGTAGGCATCACGGGGTCGTTAGGGCTTATTGTCATAGCCCTAACAGTTACAGTAATACCCATAATTACTTGTTGATATTAAGGCCTTAAATGGTTGCTTTGTTGGCTAATTGAGAACAGATTGGAGAAAAAGAAGTTCCAAACGATGACATTTGGCTCTGATAATATGGTAATGTCAGCTAGATGTTGCCTTTAGACACCAGTGGTTTATGTCCGTGTGATGGTGATGGGGGGCAGGTGTTGTGGTTGTTAATGGTCGGTTTTATGTCTGATGGAGTTTGTGCTAGAGGTTGAGCTGCAAGTCTACTGACTGATGGTAGCGCAGACCTGTCTGTGTAGGCATAATGATTTGAGTTTCTTCATTAAGCTAGAAATGACTTTCCTTTCCTTTCCTTTCCTTTTGTCCTCCTCTCTTCTCCTCTCCTCTCCTCTCCTCTCCTCTCCTCTCCTCTCCTCTCCTCTCCTCTGCTCTCCTCTCCTCTGCCAGATGGCTGCTCCTTAATCAAACTCTCGTACCTCAGAGAGGTAAACACATTACGCTGCCCTGATTACACTGACTTGGCGAAGCGTACCACATCAGTGTGTGTGTGTGTCTGTAGGCTTTGCATGTGTGTGACAGCAAGTGCATATGTATTTGTGTGTATGGAAGATGGGGGTTGGAGGGGGGTGGGGGGGGGTGGGGGGCGGTTGGTGCTATTAAAAATCAGTGTAGTGGGTTATGGTCTTGGGCGCCCTCATGGTCCCATTAAGAGCTGCTCCATCTAGACACACATATATATTTACCCCCACACACACAACATGGTTTAAGAAATGATTGCTCAGCACATACGTAGAGAATCACTCATTTTCTTAATCTCTCATTCTTGGACAGTAAACAATCCCCTCGGTCCGCTGTAGCTATGGAAACACTTGCTGCCGCAGGCCCCTCATATGTCCACGCTCGTCTGTTCTACACTGTGGTATAGTATAGTTATCCCTGCCAAGTGTTGAGGCAGGCAGACT